>BMAO01021009.1:0-19116 GCA_019973975.1 Trichonephila clavata | reverse complement strand
AATACTAATTTAAGTCCTTCTGTACCTTTAAAATCCAAGCTATAATGAAATAAGATTTGGAAATATATTCTTCAGCTTCTTTAACTCCCACCTTTCTATTCAAGGAAATGTTCCAAGACTGGGCAGAGAAGAATGATCGTCAAGTAATTTGTTACCTACTTTATCTATTAAGACGTGTTAAAGATTCATTCTAGCTAACCCATGATTTTTAGGTTTAAGAGATGATGGCACCCTAAGCACACACGCAGTATGCAATTGGATATTCACTTACCCTTCCACTCTTCTGTATTTCGCTCCAGACTTCTATTTCCGAGGTGATATCTAACTCACACATCTGAATCCGCACCTCACCAGTGACATCATTTCTGGAATATCTATCGTAATCGAAGACTTCAAAGAGCAGAGACTTGTCTGCCAGTTCGTCGTAAGTGACTGGAAATTTGAAGATCTCGTTGAAGAAGGGGTCTGAGCAGTTCCTTCGTATGTCAGTCCTCCTTTGCTTTGAGTCCACCTCGGGTATGAGGGAAACTTTCACGTACGGATCGTTAAAACCTTTTGTTGACAGGGTTCCCAGATCTAAAGCTAAAAGAACAAACACAAAAATTGCGAGTTAGATAAGAATCGGTTATATATAACGTGTCGAAATTATGCATTCTTTTTGAGAAAATTGGGGGAAAAATGCACCGTTGCATTTTTTTTATTAATATTATCCCGGTGAAATAATTTTTTTTAAAAATAGATATTAGATTCACTTTCGATAAATTTTCTCCTATGTTTATTTTTTCAGAGTTAGATTTGAGCACGATATATGCCTTGAAAAAACTGTTTTAATTACGGAATCATGTATAAAATATAATTAATTTTTAAATCTCTAACTATTATTATTCAGAATAATTAGAATGTTCCTGTTTATTTCTTTGAAAATTATGCTACAGTAAAATATATTTCCTTGCAAAAATATCTAAGATGAAAATCTAATATGCATTCAGTTTCAATTCTTTAACTTCAGTTTATTTTTTGAGTAGTCACTAAAAATATCTAATATTTTAAAACTTCAGTTTTTTTTATAAATATCTGCATTACTTTTGTGTTAATATTAAATTGTACATAGTATTATTATAAATAAAAATACTGTTTATTGGAAAGATTTTTAAGTAATTTTCAAATTGAAAAAAAATAGAACTTAAAACGATTTCATAAGAAGCACTTTTGTTACTTTAAAATCTCGACAAACATATTCATTCCATTTCTGTGCATTTACGTTTTGAAAAAAAAATGCAAAAGTCCCCCCCCCCCTCCTTATATATTTTAAATGTTTTACCTTATACTAAAGATTACGAAAACATTTTATAGTATATTAATTTCAAAAGCACTTTACATAATTTGAAATAACTTTTTTTTTTCAAATTCAAAATCTCGATTAAAGTTTATTTTTTCCCCAAAGTACTGAAATAAAGATGCAAAAAAACTAGGATAATATCAAACACATCCGAATAAAATCTAAGTAACTGAAATAAGAAAACGCAAGAACATACATTCTCATTATGTTATCGGTTATTTGGTTATTGTTTTTCTCACAGTTCTTCATTAAAATGGATAAATTAGTTGAAACAAGCTGCAAGACTACAGTTATAAAACCTCACAAAAATATATTTTTTGCATGAACAATTAGCTTTTTGAGACCTTTTCTAATTTGAGACAATTTAAATGAGATTTTTTAAAAAGATATATGTTTTATTTTCTTGTAATATTTCCATTTAGAAGCTGCGCTAGGGATGTTGGCGACGGGGACTTTGTACTTTTGAAGCTCAATCGAGTGATGAGGGCAACATATGAGTTAGCATTCTACCTTTCAAATTGCCACTCCACTTCAATGTGAAGGCATTAAGGCCCTAAAATTGTGAATTTTGCCAAAAATTGACAAATTTGTTTTATGATTTTGTTTTATAGGCCCTCTTGTTAGCTTTATAAAAATACCAAGTTTATTATTTTTTGTTCACTAGAACAAAAACTACAAGTGTTTTAGTAAAGGCAGATGCCATTACTTTAAGCAAGATGTCATACTTTAAAACGCGTTTTACTCGAAATGTGTTTTTTTGAAAATGCTCAAACGGGGATTGTTCAAAACGTTTTGAAAATAATTAGCCGAAATTTTGTGTGTATGTTCTGTATAATAGTACAAGTGTTTTAATTTTCAGATTTATCAATCACTGTTTTATTACAAAATTTACAGTCCCTTATGTTAGTATAATCACTGTTTTTGTGAGCAATTTCATATAATAACTGATATAAAGTATTCTAGTTTTTGTAAAAATTAAAATACCTCTTATCCTGAAGGTCATTTAAAAAAGAATAACATAGCAACACATCAGAATTGAAAAATTAATAACTTGTTTATAAATGTTTGGTACAGAATGGGCCACGTTTATGTTATTTTTCGTATATTTTTAGCAATTTTTTCCCACATTTTAGTAATAAAAAGTTCTTTTTCTCTTTATTATTTTAGCATATTTTAGTAGAAGTAGTTGGATACCTTGAGGTCCTACAGATTTAACGTGCATCAATTCCTCTGGGATTCAGTGACACACCAGGACTCAAACTCAAGACTCGACAACGCAGCAGTGGCTTAACGTACACCCCCGCAACCCCAGAATTGCTCGGGAGGGTCAGGATTTTAGGGCGACCAAAGACTGCCTGATTCCAAGTACGTACCCCTTGTAAGATCTGGCCTGGGGCCAAAAACCTGATCTTGCAAGGGGAGCCCTAATCCTCCCCGTTACGCCACTGCAACGTAGGCTACAAGTTCGAGACACTCAGCTACCTCGGTCACTTAAGAATGCAGGAAATGAACCATTTTGGGAGAGGATTTACGTCTCAAGAGATAAATAAGATTGCATTCACACGTTATATGTCTCACCTTCTATCACGTGTACAACCAAATCTGATCTATCAAAGTCGTACTTAAGGCGAAAATGCAAACGGCCATATTTTGTTCCGTCTTGGCTGTCTGTCGATTGGTGGAAGAATACCATGTCTTTTTTCTTGTACAAGTCCGGTTGTATGGATCCTGGAAAGAGAAGAAAAGATTAAATTCTTAGAATTGTAAAGGGTATTATTCGGGTTATTCTACTAATCCTTTTGGGGGAACTATTCTTTAACTGTAATTTTAATTTGAAAACCGCTTTCCGTAGAGATGACTTGATTTTATGCAAATGTAGCTACTATTTAAATCCTGACGTTGGGTATGTGAAGTTAATCGTTAATCGTTGATCATTAAAAGGGAAATCTAAGAATAAGAAAAGATTAACTGCGTCTGGAAGGTCGCGCGTCCTGAAATTAATATTCGTCGTAGAATACACCAGGAGTTGTGGAAGTAAATAACATTGGAGCTGACGAAGCTATCGGGGTTCGAGAAGGATCGTCACAAGGAGCTCCGACTGAAGCTAAGTGATTTTAAATAATCTTGTACATCATTTTAAGTGTTAGGATTTCAGATTATGCTCCCAGAGTTTAGCTATAAAGTTGTATATTTTCATAAAGTGTTAAAGATAGAATAAAAAAAAGCTATTTTTAAAATTACGTCTGCTTCTTTGCCGAACCCTCTTACACCCGCGACCTTCAGTCCCGACAAAGTTCCTTTAAAAAATTTACTTTAAGTCTATGGAAGATAAGTTGCTTAGATTCAGACACCCATTTCAGTTTTTTAATCAACATGTAGGACATAAACTCTGCACAAATTAAGAACATACTTAAGAATCAACAAATTTGGGGATAGGGAAAAAACGGACTTGACATAATGCATTTAAACCCAAACCTCTCCGTTTCTCCTTCCATATGAAGCTTATTAATTTTTCTTTCTTTCTTGAAAATACACCATTCAAAATATAACATTAGCAGCTATACATATTTTTCAAGTATTTCTAATTATTCTCAAATTCCTCTTAACTGCAAATATTATCTTTGCTTAACTGCAAAAAGATAACTCTCTTACCAATCGACGTTAATTGCAACTTTTTTGCTTTGCTGAATCTAAGGTTTATATCCTAGAAATCATATGGTTTTGTGAGAAGTAAGTGCTACAATTGATAAATATAATAAATTGGCACTGTGATGCAATTTTTATTCATTTTTAGTAAAATACTCTTTAAGTAAACTTCGATTATTATAATCTAGCAAACAATACATCAATAGAGCCAACACCCTTTTCCATATTTATTTGATTACGTTTTCGGTTTTTTTTAACATCTTCCCCCTTACATTACACACACATGATTCAATGGACCGTTTTGGTCACGACATTATTTGTATTAATTTATTATTTGATCATGGACTTCAAATGTTCTCTTAAATTCAGAAGCTTTGACTAATTTTTAATAGCACAAGAGTTATACTGACCTAGCTATTTTTAGCATAATTCGTTGTTGCCAATTCACACACACACACACACACACACACACACACACACACACACACACACACACACACACACACACACACACACACACACACACACACCCACACACACACACGCACACACACACACACTCACACAAACAATGTATTTGTGATTGAGATATTGTTTGTAAATGCGTAAGAATAAGGAGGACGGGTGAACAAGAAGATGGGTTGCTAGGGCATCTTGGAAATATGTTATCCTTGTTTTCTGAGGACGTCAAATTTTATACTATAATCGTTGCCCAAATGAAAAGTGGACAAGTTCAATAAAAAGAATGATTGTATTGGAAATAACTTTGGGGATTATCACACAAGTCCCATCCTTTCGGCATCAGGTCTTTGTCTTTACTCTAGAAAGAACGTGATTGATTCTTGAGGAAGTCCTGCGCAACTTTCTTCACTCCATCGTCCAAATAGAAACGTGATACCGTTTTAAAAAGCCTACAGGCTTAGAAGTTACAGAGTGACAAATCTAGACTATACGGTGGGTGTTCTAACATTTCGCAACGAATTTTTTTAAGTTACCTTAGTTTCACGAAAGACGTGTGGTCGAGCATTGCCATGGAGATCCGATATCGCATTCTCGAAAACTTTTACACCATCTGTTCCAAAACGTTTAAGCTAAACAGAACTCGCCATAGACTGACACTTTTCGTCGATAAATGTCCGCATTTAACTCACCTCTTGCAATCAGAAACCATACTACCGCACGTTGTTCCGATCTGGGCGCATTCTTATATGGCATGACTTTACTTCCGATTAATTTCCTCTATCACTAACAGGTTTCACTGTTAAACATTGTATGCCGTGTACACTTCATACCTTTCGTTGTGTCCCTGTTTGGTGGCTCTGCTATAGATGCACTCTTTCTAATGCAATCGCATATGTCCACTTTTCATTTGAGCAACCCTTATGGAAAGGAAAAATCAGTGGGCCTCCTCTCGGGCGTAAACATCGTCCTCGGTTTGGGAAGTATATTCTCTAAGAAAAGTTTTAAAAGGAGATCTCTGCTTTCGAAAATACACAATAACAGTACGTAAAAATTAAAATTTGTTACTTATTTCCATTAAAAGGTTTCTCTAATATTTAAAAGAAATTTGTAAATTACATAAAAGACAATTTTTTTCTTAGATCTTATGGGAAGTAATAATTCAGATTATCCAAATATTAATACATATCGTATAAAAATAATTAAGTACGAATTTTACAATTTTATATATATATATATATATATATATATATAAAATATCATAAAAAATTAAATATATTTTTAAAAATAATTTTTATTAACTAATATTAAGTTATAACATAGATATTTCTCAGAAGACTTTCGAACTCAATGGATTTTGTGTTTAAGATCCAAGAAAATACATAAACATATCTGCAGATTATCGGAAGTCTATTCCGAAGATTAAATTTTCACCGGAAAAGCAAGATTTTGGAACATCAACTTGAGACTATTATTTCCAAAAAGACTATTAGAAGGATTTATTGAGGACGAATCAATATTGGCGCTATCTTTTACGTTTTATTAAGATATATCTCCTCCGGATAAAAATATCTTTACTAATACTGCCCAAGGGATAAGAGATGTACATTAAGAATAGTAATTATCATTGTGTTATCGGAAAACTAACTACTACTCCATTTACTATCAATTAAGATGTTATGGTAGAGAGCTGTATTAAATTATTGATAAAAATAACATTGTTAATGATAAGGAAATGTGAGACCTATTGTTACAGGATACTTTAGTAGTTATTCTGCTATATATGAAATAATTCAATAGTTAAGATATATTTTTCTATTTTATGATATGTCTAGATATTTTGGGTACATCTTTTATTTAATTTTTTTCGTCATTGATATTAAAATAATGTCTTTGTAATTGTGAAACATATAATTTTATTTTAAGTAACTAAAAAATAATTTCTAGCAATAGAATATATAATTGTCAACTTCTAAAAATTAAAAAAAAATCAGTACTTTTATAGTACATATTTTATCATTTGTTTTTGTGAAGTATATGTAGAGTTTTTGATTTTTTGAAAAAAATTATTTATCATACAAATAAATCACTAGAAAGTTAAAAAAAAAGATAAATATTGTGATAAGAAAAGGAAAAAGTGTATATTTTGAAAATATAAATGTTTATAAAAATAATTCTTAATTAAAGTATTAAACGATAATGTTTTTAGGGTGAGGTATTCGAAAGAAAAAATGAAGAAATTGCAAGAAAGTATATGTCAGAAAAAAATTCAAAATTCATATTTGTATACAATGTGAAAAATATAAATTTTAAATTTATGAGAAGACATATAAAAAAATATTAAATTCATGAATGTGCTTAAGAAATGAAAAAAAAAAAAGATTTTATTAAATTTTATTTATTTTTAAAAGTTGTATTTATAATTTCCTTTCGAAACAATAGTGGAGTGGCAACATTAACTAATAAAGCATAATTTTTTTAAGCATCCCCACAGCAACAGTTATTTTTTGAATGCTAAATAAAAAATTTAATACACAAAAGACATTTTTAATCGCCTTGTAAAGTAATTCGGGGGAAGACGCCAGTTGGGGGAAGATGCCAGTTTTTTTGTTAACAGAGCTTTTATGCGTCGATAGATAGCAATACTAGGCCACTTGTGTGAAGAATCTGGTTCGACATTAAGTGCGGCTTGTGAATTTATCTGAATTAATTGTCTTTAATCGGTGTTATTTTTGGATCTCGTGAGCATTTAAAGTGGTGAATACAACTTTTATACTATTTCGTTCCTCATATTTACAGTTCATAAATGTACTAACTATTTTAAATAAGAAATTAGCAGTATAAGTGAGTTACGCATTATGTTACGATGCATGTAGAGGCGGCCATAACAATGTAGAAAATAAGGAAATAAGCGTGTGTGGCATTTTCTCTCTATACTTGAGGGAGGACGCCACGTGATTCAAAAATAAATTAAATGAAATTTAAAGTTTTTTAAAAAAATTTTGTAACAATATATACTATTGTATAAAAGATAAATTAAGTTAATAAGTATTATTATAATTAAAAATACTTGAATGCAATTAATGATAAGTTGTTTAACACCATCAGTTGCCTCCAACAGCACAGAACATGGGAGCACAGTGCTATTCCTCTGGTGAGAAAACACAAGCCAACCGGGCGTAAGAAACTAACATCAGAAGTCTTAACTGAATCAGAGAAGAGAGCAACTATGCGTGAAAAGGCCCGAAGAAAGCTAGAAAAGGCGGGTAAGGTCAAAACAAATAACAAGAGACTTTCGAAGAATCAAAAGAAAGAGACGTGTCAGTTTGTCATCCTCAAGCAAAGAAATTCCTCTAGGACCTATTTCTGGTGACAGTTTTAATGAGGATAATAATGACGATTTTTGTACTGTTATACAAATAAAGGTCTCAAGTGTGACTGGATTTAGTGCATCGAATGCAACAGACGGTCGCACGAAGTTTGCAATGATAATCATTTGCACAGAGTGAAATGTTGTGTAGGCTATCATTCGAACCTGCACTGTTATTATTTTAAGCAAGCTAATTATGAAAGAATTTAAATTTTTTTGTTTTCTATATTTATTGTTACTTTATATTTAATTTTGTAATGTTTGCTTTATTTTTTATTTACTGTGGTGTTGTTACATCTTATTCTGTGACTGGTGGTATCTTCTCCCATATATGGGGGAACATGCCGCAATTAAATGAATTCAATTTATTAACCATTAACATTAATTTTCTTATTTATTTTCATATCACAAACAGAATTAACTTGTATATATAACCAATTAAATATTGAAAAATAAAGAGTATTTTTTTCATGGTTTTGTCATTTTAATTTTCAATGTACTAATCGAAAAATCCTTAAATATAGCAACTTCCCTCGATTCACCTTATATAACTTAATATCAACAATTTTAGCATTTTCATCTTTTGTGATAAAACGTATTTTTATATGTGGGAAAATATATTTAAATAAAATATTTACTATCCTAGAAATCAAACGTTTTACCCTATTCGTGAAATATTTACAAATCATTTAAAAAAATTTCCAAAAGATAATGAAATTTAAAAAATATTATTTTTTTTATAATGATACTATTTAAAGTAACCTTTATTGAACTGTATATAACTACATTCTATTGCTTCTATATTATCTAAACACTTTAAACCTGCTCAGAAAGTATATAAACAACCACAAAAAGTAAGTTAAAACTAAAATATTTTAATACAATAAAGTTTTGAACAATTCTTTAAAGACTGGAATTTTTTTTTATAATTTTCCTCTTAAATATTTTAATCTATAAAAATCCACACTGAGATTTAGAAAAATGAAATAGGATTTCTTTGCCCTGCTACAAAATTTAAGATTTCTGCAAGATTATTTAAGAGTGAAGAAACATCTGAAGTGAAATTCCGAGCTGACTTTCTTATGTATTAACTCATGGCAAGTTCGAGGAGAGAGAGAAAAAAAAAAGAGTTCTTCTTCAATATGTTCCAAAAATAGCTTGACAAAGAAAAGGCTAGGAAATCCGAAGAAGATTTAGGAGAAGGTCATTTTATTTGAGAATCCAGAAAATCCAAAAATATATTTTCTGTTTGAGAAATTCTGACAGTGAAGTGACGATTTTTAGTCCGTATGAGACAAATCACACTCAATGTGTCTTGTATGAGAAATAAATATTATTTATAAGGAAATTTGTTATTTTTTAAGATTGAAAAAATAAACAAAATTCACATTGGATAGTCATTAATTTTTAATAATATATATTTTTCATAAAAATATGCGTAATGGATTTAAATGAAATTAAAAAAAAATCAACCCTCAAATATGTCAGTAATTTAATCCATTTATTAAAGCGATCCTATGATTTGATTACCGATCAACCCTAAAAAGAAATAATAAAAGATTTTTCTATAAAAATTCCTTCATAAGAGATTTGTGAAATATTTGTTTTAACTTAATAAAAATGAGTAGATCTGAAAATTATACAAAAACAATAAACAGGAAAGACTGAATGTACTGTAATAAAAATAACTGCCATCCGGTGGCAGTTCTTTCGATAATCGGAGATAGTTATTTTGGAAACAATAGCATTGCTTTTTTCTATAGAAAAAATCGCTATACATAACAATATTCTTTTAGAGTATTTTATTGCCTATAAGGGAAAAATTATATAATGGTAAAGTTTATATATATATATAAAGTAGAAAAAAAAACTTCTACGTTACATTGCGTTAACCATCAACATAGCTTTATGTTTCTGGCAGTTAAAATGTTAAGTTAAAGTCTTGAGATTAGTTAAAATCGCGTATAACACATGTCTTCCGTTAAGTTTATGTGGAACTTTTTCTTTGTATTGAGGAGATGGTCTCTGCCTTTTTCTGGTTTTTAGGGCCATTTGAGACAAATGTCTCTTCATAGGACTAAACAATTGTCAGAGAGAAAAAGGTCTTTTCTATTACAATGGTGTTCAAGCCTCTCATATTGTGCAAATCAAGCATTTCTGAACTTTTTTCCTTTGTTCCTTTTTTCCGGGTATTTGTTAATTTAAGTTGAAACGAATCAACTTTGGAAAATTTCAACACATATGGCTTACCACGAAACAGTTCTCAAGATTTTAACTGCCCTAAAGGCAAATAACCATAATCAATCGCCACCAATATTCAGATGCCAAGCAGTTACGTAGTTTCATATATTACTAATCCGAATTTTATGCATCTGGACCAGTGATCTATAACAACTTGCAAGGGGTCCACGTCAGCGAAAAAATAATTTGGTGGTCCATGAGGTGTAAATGGGGGTTTATGGTAGTGACTCTCATTAAAGCAGATCGTGATTTTAAAAGAAAATTTAACCAATTGGAAACCAGATTTAACCTATTCAACACATTTATTTACTAAATTTAATGAGATTAATTCGCAGTTACAAGGTGATGCAGCATACATTTTATTAAAACTAGGACCATTTCAGTGTTTCTTTTCAGAATTAAGCTAAATAAAAATAATATTGGAGATCGCAAATTTTCTCATTTTGTCACAAATAATCTGACAGGACGTTTTAATATACGTTCAACATTTAAATGCTCTTTATTCAAATTTTGAAACTAGGTTTGAGAATGCTTTGACTATGGTACACCACAGTGGGTAATAGAATAAATAATGCCCAATTGAAAAAAAAAATGTCATATTGCAATAGGAACTGATTGGGATAGGCACTAACGGAGATCTTAAATAAAAGTTTAGAAACAGATGTCAGCAATTTTGGCTTTAAAAGACATACCTGTTGTTTGTCCCTAATTATGGAATATCGCCAGAAAGTTTTTAATTGCTTTTCCCAGTGAGAAGGAGTTTCAGGGTGGTTGCCTACTCCCCTCCCCTTTCCTTTCAAAAGACTGGACACTACTTACAGAGGAGATTTAGGGTTAAACCTGACAAGATTGATACCAAATGTTGAAAATTTGTTATTGAAGCACCAGATTCTTCCATTGAAAGCATTTTTTTGTTGTTCAGTTCTGTATGCAACAGTTAATTTAAGTATTAATCAAATTTTAATTTAATTAACATGAGATTCTTAAATTTTAAATACTGTATTTTACAACATTTAGAAATTTAGTTCCTTTAAAGTAAGGATAATGCTGTCAAAAATACATTTAAGTTAATAAATTTGTAAAACTTCAATATTAGGTAAGCAGGGGTCTACCAAAACCGAAAAACCTGACAAGGGGTCTATGAGACAAAAAAGTTTGGGAACCTCTGATCTAGACATTTGTATCTCTATGTAAACATTTCTACCTTGATGGATACAGAATCTAGAGAAAAAGTTTTCGAAAATCCACGTACAAGAGATTTATAATCCCACACACATACCTTCAGACCTTAAATAATACACACCAAGCAATGAACTCAAAATTGTACACTTTTTTGGTTGCATTCTTGAATCTTTCAAAATCAATAATATAGTGTTTAGAAATGGTGTTTATGTTGTTAGAGACATTTATATTCCTTCCAAGATGCAACAATTGCACACGAGTGTTTCAAACAAGTTTAATTTTCAATAAATAAAGTTAAGGAATTTTTTTTATTGGGTATAAAGAAAAGTTATGTCGTTTCTGAACAAGTGCAATTTTATGCGTTGTCGATCCTTAGTAAGAATTAGGATCCGGTTGAAACCGGTTTAAGCAGTTAGATTAGGATACTATTGATGATTTATAGCTATTTTTTGGCATTTTAGTAAGTTTTTTTATATTTGTTAAACTGTCAACAGGAGTGAAGAAAAAGTGCACCTAAGGCATTATGTGTTGTTTGAGTTCCAAAAAGGAAATTTAGGTGAGTACGGGTGTCACAATCCCGAGGTACCCTAGTGATCTTTTCCTTTTCCCAAGGGGTTTTCTGTCTTTGGTAAACACGGGTGTCACGACCCCGGGGTACCCTAGTGATCTTTCTCTATTTTCGACCCTCCTTCTTGTCATTAAATTTTCCCTTTTCTTCTTTTCACGTCTAGACCTCAGGAAAACATTTTCGAACGAAGATACAATGTTTGGCGCAGCTTAGCCGTGATCGGCTCTTGCACCGTTAAACACCACAATCACTCACTCACTCACTCCAAAAAGGAAAAAAGGCGATGGTGGGGAAAAAAACTTGTGTGGCGTCTTTGCAGAGGTAGCAGAAACCGCTCGAACATGCCAAAGAGGGCTATGAAATTTTGTTTGATGATTTTTCTTTGAAAGATGAATCCAGATCAGGAAGGCTATCAGATGTCAGTGACGAACGGCTACGCGGTATGATCTGGACAAGTACCACGTTAACAACAGAAATGGACTTCAAGCTTGGAATTCATCAGACTACAGCTTTTGGAGTTCATTAAAAGGCTTGGTTAAGAGTCCAAACTCTATGTTTGGGTGCCACATGAATTAAGCGAAAAATATTTAATGGACAAAATTTCGATATGTTCTTCAAATCTTTCTTGTAACAAAAGGGAACCGCTTTTGGACCGCTTAGTAAATGGAGAGGAAAAGTGGATAGTGTGCAAACGCGTGACTAGAAGCAAAGTGCATGCTTACAAATTGGAGACACCACCGTCGACATCCAAAGCTATTTTGCATCAAAAGAATGTTATGTTGCATTGTTGGTGATACAGCAAGGTATAGTGCAAAATGAGTTGCTGAAAGAAAATGAAATGGTGGTTACTGTTCGCAACTTGATGTTTTGAATAAAGAAATTCAACGTAAACGTCCATCTGGGACCAACAGAAAGGGCATGATTCTTCTTCACGACAACTCTAGACTACACATGACAAGAATAAAAATTGCAGATCTGTGTTTGTTCGCTGGGTTGTGAACCTTAGAGCCTTACCTATACCTTAGCCAGCATATACTCTTGATATTGTACCATATGACTATCATCTGTTCAGTTCGCTGCAAATCCTTGATGGAAATAAATATATAAATTATGAGGGTGACCAAATGAAAGTGAAAGAATACTTTATCTCCAAAACAAAGGACGTCTTATCCAGGGTTTGAATAAGCTGCTAAAACGCTGGTAGACAATTGTAACTAACAAAGGACATTATATTTTAGACTAAATTGTTCATAAAAAGTGAAATAAAAATTTCTTTTCAGAAAAAAATAACCCCTTAGAATTTTTCCTAACACCCAATATACGAAGATACAAATTCCTTCGTCAATATTTTGAACGTTATAGAACAGAACAGATTTAACCTGATTTAACTCACATTCTTACTTTTGTTTTTCCCAGGTTGTGAACAGATTAATTCTTATAAACATGTTAATGTCCAAACACTAACATGATTAATATCTACACCTATAAACATGATTTAAAGCTCGATAATTATTTTCATATTATTAATTATTTTAGCAATTTTTTTCCCATAATTATAAAGGAAATGACAATAAAGCATATTTGACATATTTTGCTTTGCATCAATAAATATAACAATTTCAATAAAGGTAAGTATGCAACAGAAGGCATGTAGGAACATATGTAGGATCGGTATTAATATTAATACACAGTGGCGTAACGTACTCCCCCGCATCACAGGGAGGGAGGATTCTAAAGGGGATCAAAGACTATGCTATGTTATAGTTTTGCAATCCTTTGTAAGATCCAGCTTGGGGTCTAAAACCTGACATTGCAGGGGTGCCCTAATATTCTCAGTTACGCCACTATTTATAAAGTACAGGGAATTGCGTAATAAGTGTAAACCAATTTCGATAATGGTTTGAGAAATTCGGAGTCTGAAATTACAGTCTAGAGTAGTTCTTCCTTACCGTTTTATCACCACGGACCGGTCAATGTTGGATAATTTTACCACAGTGAGAGAGGGCGTTGATTATTTATGTTTCTGTTAATTTAATTGTATTTAAATATACCTGAATAAAAAATGCAGTTACAACAAAAAATAATACAAATTGTTTTCCATTGAAAGCCACACGAACTCGAGAGAAATATATCACAGTAAATAAAATGGAAATAATTTAATATTCCTTGGGCGGCCCGGTGCCATTTGATCTACGGACCGGTATCGGTTGGCCCAAGGGTTAGGGGCTACTACGGCCTAGAGGGCAAACTTCGGCCAAAGAAAATTTGGTGATATCAGTGAGTGAGAGTTATATTTACGCCACACTATAAAACTGCATGAGGGCTATTGGCAACAGACCTCGTAATTTTGAACCATTATATCAACGAGAACATACCGCAAACACAGGTGAAGCAAAATATCACACATATCTCCCATGAAATTAGTCGAGACGCAGGGATTTTTCCATTTACCGAAGCCTGCATTTGTATTGGAACAGTTAGACATTTTAGTCAATGTGATCCTTACATTAATATAAAATCGCATTATTTATTGGATTACACAATTATATATATATATATATATATATATATATAAATATAAATATAGGCTAAATTTTCATGACGGTCACATGATAAATGTAATCCACGTGTTCTCCATCGAATTAAAAAAAGACACTAGATTTTTACTTGTTGTTCTACCTGCCATATTTATAGATACAATTTCTCATTTAAAAAGATGCTCAAGTATTAAGATTCTTCAAAAACTTTTTTTAAATTAAAAAAGTTTGTATATTATCCGTGAATTTTTAAATCAAGCACTCCTTTCTAACTTATATCCGTTGTTATTGTTGACAAATATGTGCTTTTTTAAAAAAAAGTTTCTATAAAAAAAGCTAAAGTTGTCAACAGGGAAGCGCATGAACTGATTAACTGGGTACATGTGATGGCATTAATCATGTGATTATGACATCACTTTAAGTTATGATTTGATTGGCTGGAAACAAGTGATTGTGATTATCATGTTACTATGACGTCACATGAATTTAGCCCATTAAAAATGTGTTGTAGATTCTGGTTATATATATATATATATATATAAGAAATTTAAACTTCTTAAACGTAATAATGATTATATTAATAAGAAAAAAAAAGAAGAGAAATCCTTTTGTTGGATTTTTTAAAATCCAACTTTCAAGAAGTTTTGTTAGTAGTGAAGCATTTATGGCATCAACAATTAAGATAATAATTAACGTTTGAAAGCAAATCACATGGACAAGAATTGGTCCTTTCGAAGCAGATCTATTGGTGAGAATAAGAGAGAAGTTAAATTAATAAACGTTGATTTTTTTGAGTATAAAGAAATGAAAAAATAAACATTATTATACATGAAATAAATGTATTTAATCTAGTAATGAAAAATTAAATGCTTCATTAGTACAAAATAAAATATATTGTTATGAATTTATAAAATAGTGTAAATAACTTGTATTTGGATGTGTAATATATTTATATTACCTATGTTATATTTATTTTATGTAAAAATTGTAATATATTTGCAAGCAATGCCGTCCCTTATGTTATAATGGCGATTCAATGGGAACTTGACGAAGTCTTGGCGATAGAGTCAAGTTGGCATCATTTTTGGCGACCATGTTGGCGAATACTGGACCTCTGAATTCTTCTAGAAATTTGTGGAGAAATCCACCAATTTCAAGACTTGTGACGCTACCGGATCTTTCTCAAAAGTTCCGCGAGGCCTATAAAAGATGATGCTAACCGAAGATCAGTCAGTCTTGTTTCAACCAGTGATTAGTGAGTATTGTTTTGACGAGTGATTAGTAAACTTGCCTTGACCGTGATTACCGATTAACTCGGCTATGCTTGTGAATAATCTTTTACATACGTGTATTTTAGACATTGAAAATTGTGTCTGAGTGCTGTTGAAGGTGTGAAGATCTTCTGAGATTTATTCTGTGAATATTGCTGCTGCATCCTGTATTGCAAGGATTGTTTTTACGACAATAAATTCTCCTCGCTCTTAAAGAACTGTCTTGTTATTTATGACTGATTTGCATAAAACCCACGAACCCCGATCAACGTAACAATATTGTTCGAAAAAAGTCAAAGTATAACTTCTCCTAACTTTCGTGGAAATATGGTATAAAAATAAATGTTATTTTCAAAGTATTTTCCACAGATAAACTTAAAATCTTCATAATATTTCATTGTTAGAATATATATTCTCAATATTTACACATCTTCACAAGCATTTATTTCTCGCGGCAACGGGTGTTTATAACAGATAAATCCAGATCCCAGTTTTATTCTCACTGTCTTATGTAACGGTTCTTTTAATCTACGCTGTGCTCTCAGTTCTGGATAGACGCCTGTCAATTTATTTGATGCAGCCAGCGAAAACACCGGGTTGGTTGATTCGGTAACCATGGGAACGGAGTCGAGTGGCCACGGCTGACGTAAGAGGTGCATTTATCAAACTTTTAGTTACTATTTTCCGGGATTAGGATTTGTCTTAGCATTAATTAGCTCGGCAGGAGTCGTGAGAAATGAAGGTCGTCGTTTTGTCTAATGAAGTGTTGCCATTGGATCAATTGGGTCAGATCAATTGGAAAAAGTTGATTTTCATTGGCTGTCTGTGTTTGAGAAGCTGGGTGGGAAAAAAAGCGTTAAGGTGGTAGATAAATGTTTTGGTTGTATGGTTAGAGGAGTTTCATCATTTGGAAGGGATTCTAGGAAAGTATTTAATTTTCAGACATGTGAGAAAATGATGCACACATTGAAAGAAGCGATTTCTCTTTTACTTCTAATAGAAGTTTTTTTTTAAGAATTAATTTTAGTCGTTTATATATAGTTCAAAAGAGAGTCTTCTAAATATAGCACAGTGAGCTGGAAGTCTAATATAAAATGAATTTTGTGTAAATGTTTATTATTCAAAACAAACAGAAATCTAATAGAAAATGAATTTTTCAAATATTTCACTGTTAAAAGCAAAAAAGTATGAATTTTTTAATGTGGAGATCATAGGGAGATGTATCCCCCCCCTCCCACCTAATATCGTAAAGATTAAACCTCCCTCTTAAAAGTTCACCTAAATAAAATTGTTATTTAAAAAAAAATCGCTTACGTTTGACGATTTGGAACTTCATACTTTATTTTAATCTTTTTCATTTTACACAATAAAAAGTAAAATCTGTTCTGTATATTGTTTTTAAAATTTTGAGGTAGTGCAAAAAACAAATACACATGTTAAAGCTCCCATACTCGTATGAATATTGCGGGTTTTTTTTACCTGAAAGTATTGTCCTAGTTTGAAAGATTCACTTCAATACGGAATAAAACAACTACATTATTACGATCACAAGTTGCAAATATTACAGATTCACACAAATGTCTTGGATCTTTTTAAAATAAAAATAATAATAATAATTTTTTTAATTTTTGAGTTACAGAATGGCTTTTTGTGGTATGTGGGGAAACACGGAGAATGATCACTTTTTATTGATTTATTGTGGCTTTAAAATGATAAAAACAAGTACAGTTAGTACAGATGAATGATAGAAGAATGTGATATTTACACAGACTTTCTAGAGAGAGAGAGATGGTAATTTGATAACGTGTGTTAAAACCTTAGTTACGAAGAAGCAAATCCAAGGTTAAGAGATGAAAATTTTGACTTCCTATTGTTTTAGCTTTGAAGTGCTGGAAATTCAATATGAAATTATGTGTTTTGCGTATTTCTCTATTAAAATATTCAATTTTGCGTTCTCCTGTAATAAAAATTATTTGTTTATCCAAGATTTTTATTTATCAACAGTTGCTTTAAAACTTATTGAAACAGAACTAAAAAAAATGTTAGAAAGAATTTTACGAAATGTGTTGTTTTAAGGGTCTCAGGGGTGTTAACTTTTTCTGGAGGGCTGAAAATATAAACAATATTCAAATACATACAACTCTTTTAAATTAAATTTAAACAGTTCTAATCTTTTACACATTATTTATTAAGGAATAAGGCTTCAGAAAAGTGTAAAATGTTTAAAATGTAATCATAATTTTAAAAATTGCAAGCATATGAAAATAAGAAATTTTTTTATAAGAAATATTAATTAAGTTTTACTGAGCGCACGCTATTTTCTAAAATATTAGGCTTTGATGCATAAAACTTTATGGAATTATAAAATGTATCATACACTTTAAGCCCTAGTAAATATGGAATAATATGTCTTTTGTATTTCAAAATATTTGAAAAATATTGAAGTTTTTTACAACATTTTGACAAAATAATTTTTTGTTTTTTAAAAAATATAATTTATTATTCTATTTATTTAAATTTACTACGGTGTAATAAGGATACATTTAACTTCATAAATAAACTTATTGCTAGTAATTAAAGCTAATACTTTTGAAAATACCATGCGTGCAGTAAAAACTTAATTAATATTTCTTATAAAAACATTTCTTATTTTCATATGCTTATAATTTTTTAAATTATGATTATATTTTAAACATTTTACACTTTTCTGAAGCTTCATTCCTTTATAAATAATGTGTAAAAGATTCGAATTATTTAATTTTAATTTAAAAGAGTTGTATGTATTTGAATATTGTTTATATTTTCAGCCCTCCAGAAAAAGTTAACACCCCTGAGACCCCTTAAAATAAATATCATTTCTTTTTCTCACAGAGAAAGCTGAACTGATATTTAACCTAAACTATCCACAAAGAAAAAAGTTCTGAAAGCCCACCTGTATTAAGATAGTAAATATATGTAGCTATATGCTTTTAGTAAAACTATGTTTTTTTTTTTGTGTTTTAAAGAAATTCTTTGGAGCAAGGATAATAAAGCAGAACTTGAGGAAGACACAAAGTGCTCCAATTGATACACAACGTCAATTTTTGCAAATTCTGACTAAAGTTATTGAAACCAGCATTTTAACAAGTAACCTAAAAGGTGCATAGTAAATTTTGTCAATAGAATAATTGAATTTAGATAAGGAAAACGTGAAATAGGATTAGATGTTCACTTTACTTCTGTCACGACTGGCTTCTCAGTAACCCCTAAAGGGAAATATGTGTGAACCTTCCCTAACCGATGGGGGATTCAATCAGTCTGTAAACAACTTTGGCCGATAACTGAACCCCACAAAATAGTAGCTTTTAATTTATATTTAACTGTTTGTGTGATGCGTGTAGTTATAATAAATATTTAAAAACCAAAATTAAGGACTGATAATTTAAAAGTGAATACGCAACCAATATGCGACAACTTCCTTGAAGTTAATACGTGAAACTTCTTTTTATATGGAAGTTTTAAGA
>BMAO01021008.1:0-20405 GCA_019973975.1 Trichonephila clavata | reverse complement strand
CAACAATCAACACGCGTGCCTCTCTGTCAGTGGCGTACCTTATTCTGATCTCACGTTTCAAGAACGTGGCGAAATCACGGCCCTTAGGAATCCATCACAAAAGGAAGCTTCACGTTCCAAGTCGCGGCGGGGGAATCATTTGAAGACCGCGGTCTATGCTTTCGAAGAGGAATGGGCGTGATGGTTGGAGTAGGTGGGGCTTAAGTTACTTCTCTCATAGGGCAATCATTGAGAGGCGGGGTTAAGCCCCTAACATTGGTATGTGCTATGAGAGTAGAACTCATCCGTCGATACAAGTGGTGATGGGTTGAAACTCAGAACTCCTTGGAACAACGCAGGACAGGAAGTCGCAGGTGAGTGACTGGATTGTTTCGTTTTGCGCTTGGGGACGAGCATCGCGTCAAGGGTTGAATGGCGAGTCAGGGGAGGGGGGAGCTCATAAGAAACGCAGGACGTCCGGAAATTTATCACATCAAAACTTCGTTTATGTTAGGTCATTTTGACGCGGACATTGGGTAAAACAAGGAGGCCTATTTGAGTCCGTATGTAATTTTGTTTTAAGGGGTAATGAAAAAACATATTTAAAATTTAGCTCCTAAACTTTTTTTTTTCAAAAAATTGAGCTTAAATATGTTGAAAGAATATATAAATTTTCTTTCAAATATGTTTGAGCGCATAAATTTGTTACAATATAAAAGTATCTCTGAGAATATATATACTTTGATTACTTTCTCTCTGAATATATAAAATTTTTGTGTGTTTAATCTAAATTTAGCAGAGTTATTAATTTATTGTATTTTATTAGCTAATAGATGTACTTCGCCATTGTAAAAAATATGATTTTATAGTAAATATTCAAAAAAGTTAGTAATTTTCAAAAAAATTGGATGAATATATATATATTTTTTATATTTTTTAATTCTGTATTGTAATGGATTTTTTTTTCATTACATTTAAGTTTCAGGTGCCTAAAATTTTTAAATAATATATATTAGTAACGATTGCTGAAGAAAATGTGTTTAAATTTCCTTTACTTTAAAGTAAATATTTTTCACTGTGTTATTTAAACAAAATTAAGGAAAATAAAATAACTGACAACATATATTTGAGTGATTTCAATTTACTGCTCAGCAGCTATGTTCTTTCTCCTCGAATTAATGTTTAGGGTAGTTTGAGGGAGGAAGCTGTATACATTGAGGGAAATGAAAATTTTAGGAAAAGCACATGTTAAAATTTTATTTACAACTGCATAGTTGTTACATTAGTACTATTGTAAAATAACACAAAGTTTAAAAAAACATGTCTCATTTTAATAAAAGCACACGAGAAAATTTACATTGAAGGAAATCATTTGCAAAATAAGGCAAAAAAAAAAAAAAACCCTCTATAAATGTTGAAACAAATAGGTCAATAGAAAATTAGCCAAAATTTTTTATCTTACTTCATAATTATACAGCAATTTTCTTATTTTACAAATAAAAATAGAAGAAGGATAGAAAGTTAATCGTCACTGTTTCCACAGTTTAGGTTATTATTTGTGAGCATACCTTTTTACTAACTATTGCCAAATTTGCAAAGAACTAATATTTTCCGTTGAGACATGCAAATCAAAATAAACCAAATACAACTATATATACATTACTCCATGCATTTCCTAATTATTTGTTTTAATCTTTATTTTATTGTATCAATAGATCCTGTAATGTGTGTTTCTTGTATGTAAACTGACTTTTGCAATTTTGATAAATATAAACAGTTAAAATAATATTATTTTATTGATTGTAAAAATCAGGGTTAAAATTCATATTACTTTAATAGTTCTTTATTTGCAAGATCAACCTCCTGTATTTTAAATGTTATGTGTTTAAATTTAATTTAATTAAAAAATTCATTTGCTCATAATACTTCATAATTTTTTCAAATAACTGATCCATTCAAATACAATAAAGAAGTTTAATTTTATGACGTACTTGTAATGCGCGTCTATCTATGCCAATTTTTATTTATTTTGATAATTTATGAAGAGTTCTTGTCACCAGTCCTTTATTCTTTTCCCCTGTAAAATATATTTTGTTTTTACTCTAAAATATAACCATATTATGATTTATAAACCTGCTTTACGTATAAACCTGGTTAAATCTTAAAAAATTCATTACTTTTTTATGCTTTCTTAATTATTCGTATTTAAATCATATTAAAACTTTTTTAAAATTCAGTTTTATATGCAATAACTATTAATGATTTTGAAAAAAAATTATTAAAACTATTTGTCCTAATATTAAATTTTAAATGATTATTTAATTCGTAAACGATATGCCAGTAAGAAGAAGCAAACTTTAATAAATTTTCTCATGCAATGTAAGAGCTATATTTAAAATACCACATTATGTTTGTCTTACTTACACAAATTTATTTTTCAATAAGCAAATACTTCACAAACGATGTATAAAATTGATTTTTTTTACAACGGAACATTTTCGTTTAAAATATAAATTCAAAAGTACTCAAGCTCATGGGAATTTTTAAAAACAAACTCTTTTTATATTATTTAAAATAATTTTTTAAAAGGAAAAGAATGTCGATTTTTTAAATTACACGTTTCACTGTTTTGCTTTTATGTGAAAATATAAAAAAATGAACATTTACTTAAAAGGCAAATCCGACAAGTTGTCATTATCTCACAAAGTGCAAATTAACCAATAGAGGAAAAAGACGCAATCTAAATAAACCAATAAAATTCAAAAGTTAGCTTTTTGTCGAGTGTAAGAAACTATTTTAAAATTCGAGATCCAATTTTGTTAACTGAATTATATACTATATATTTTAAAAAATGCTCAGTACTAAATAACTTGATACAATTCGAGGTAACGCAAACAATGAACTTCTTAACGCAGTAAATGAATTAATAGGCTCCCAATTTTAGTGTACTCTTGGCAAAATAAACTTGCAAATTCACTGTGATGAAAAGGTTTTCATTGAAACAACGTTGTACACTGATATCTCAATATCATTAAGAACTCCAGTTTGGTACCCCTAGGACGAATCCTCCATTTCTCATAACCTAAAATACACAAAGTAAAACCCGATACTATCCATCACGTCTCATTTCAATTTCGAATGCAATCCATCACTCACCCTTTTACATATTAGTACAAAATACCTTCTCATCATTTATATAGCACGAGGATTGAATTAGGAAATAAGGCAATTACACCAGGACAGCTAATTGCCTGCAGCATCACCGTTTCATAATTCGACTAATAATATTCAGGGTGATTTGATAATAGCACGACGTTCCAGATTGTCTTTCGGGAGGGGTTCACTTTAATTTCTAACCCATCTTATCCCAAGGCACTCGTTTCCTGGGAGTCATAGATTGTCCTACACTCCCCTTTTCCCCATCGGAAAGGGGAGGGCAAGGGGTGCGAAACTTCCAATTAATTAAATCTGGCGTCCCCCCCCCCCATCTATTTCTCGCACCCAGAGTGAGGACTATTCGTTTAACGAGCCGCCCGTAGAGGACAAATCGCAGTCGACTCGTGTTAAACTAATTAAAGCGCAGCGACTTGCGTTCTTGGGCATTCCGCTTTTCGAACGATTGCCTTCAATCTGTCCAGTCGCTGTAGCATATCCCGTTAAATCGATCTTATAAATGATTAATACTTCAGGTTAAAAATATTATTCATGATAGTTAAGCATTTACATGTAATATATAGACACACATATGTAATTATTAAAAAAAGACATGTTGAGAAACAGGTTTGGTGCTCACTACAACACTAAATGTGGCTTCAATGATATGAGCTTTTCTTTAATTTTGGAGAACATGATTGATTTTACTCATTTGGTGCTCGATTCTGAAGTATTTTTTCAATTACAAAATTGTTGAGACATTAATTTTATATTCTGGGGGTCCCCAACCCCCGGGCCGAGCCGGTGTAGGCTCATTTCGGGCCCTGGGCGCAGAAGATATACAGGCACCCTTGGCCCTGGTGGATCGAAATTTATAGCCAGAAAATCTGGTTAAATCCAGCTTATCCGGGCCCTGGGTGCCCGCCCCAATCGCCCAATGGATAAACAGGCACTGGACCGATACTGGTCCGTGGATTAAATGATACCAGGCCGCTCAAGGAAGATTAAATTATTTCCATTTTATCTACTGTGGTGTTTTGTATAGGGTTCTAGTGAGTTGAAATATCTCTTAAATCACTTTATATTCATTTTTGGGGTAAATGTATTTTATTTTGAAGGCATTTTTCTTTAAATAAAATTATAATTATTAAATCAAAACGTTTTAAAATATAAGCAATCAACGTCTTCCCCCTCCCCCTCGCGGACCGTCGCCAAAAGCCCTCGTGTAGCTGAACAGTGTGACGTAAATATTCACTCTCACTCCCCCCCTCACCAGTCTGTGGAGATAAAAAGGCTGAGGAGCACTGCTGTAGATCGGTCGTCAATCTTTAGAACTTCTTGGATCATTCAATGTATACTTGATGGACCATTAATGTGAATGACCGCATTATGGTGGACTACTATAACTATATTAGTACTCATTTACGCCTCTATTTGCATTTTAATATTTCCTATAATGAATTTCACAAAAAGCAAGAAAACACCGACAACACAAATAAATATCAATTAATTGAAGTGGCATGCCATCAACTTACCATAGTTGCCAACTCTCAAATGTCCCTAGATACACCTGTAAAAGTAGCTAAAAATTCGTTAAACTCAGATGGAATTTCGCTGAAAGTAGTTGCTATTTTTTTTTTAAAGTATAAGCCACATGCCATAATACGCTTTGTTAGTCGTCATTTTTTAAACAGAAACTTCATAAAAATAAATATAAATATTTTCTCAGTTTTTCTATGGACCATAAAATTTTTTTCACGGACAATCGGTTGGCAACGGCTGCTTTAAAGAACAGTATATGTTTTATCACATGCTCTTTATTTTTACCGGAGTTGGCCCATTTTTTTCTGGTACAGAATGTGCTACGATTTTTTTCTCTTATACAGTAATGAGGTATCACTTTATGTGTTAAAGTGAAAAAAATAAATATTTATGGAATATTTTGAAATTTTAAAAACTCTATTTTATAAGCAGATATCTGAATTATAATGTTGCAAATTTTCAATAAAATTGAGACATTCTTCTGTTTGAAAATATGCTCCACGTTTAGTTCATACTCTCGTACTTTTGGCGAAGATAGCCTTAAGGAGGCATGATTTGATTTATAATAAAATCTTTGATTTAATGATTTTTACAATTTCTTTCTTGTACCTTACGTATATGTATTACGTAAGCAGTTTTTATGTTTAAAATTCTACATAAACCTTACCATTTAACCATTTCTACTGAAAACAATTTAAGTTCTTATAGAAAAATTTAGAAGTTTATTAAGGGATTTTAAAATGTGTGCTACTCTTTTACAATAATTGAAATACACGTGAAACTTGATTTGCAAGTACGTAAAACTATGCATAACAAAAGTTGGCATGGGTTTTCTGCTAACATGGCTGATATTTCTAAAATACATTTTTATTAATGCTTATTGAAAATTCATTGAAAAACGAATAAATTCTAAATTCAACTGTTTTTAAAAAATAAGTATTGCTTTGATTCAGAAATGCATACCAACTTTTGTTACATGTATTAATGTCAATAGGTAGAGAAAAATATCAAAGCATTTAGTACAATAGGGAAAAAAAGCCTTAGCATTTTAAATGTAGATAAACTTGTTTCTTCTTTCTGGGATTAATCAATTCAACTTTTTTTTTTTGCCATTGAAATGCAAATAAAAATGAAGATAAAAGCTGTGATTACTCTGGATTTTTTTCAGGGCTTTCAAATTTTGGGAGGTCACAAAAATTATATAAATAAAAATTTATCCTAAAAATATATTTTATACCTTTTTATCAGTTGAATCTTACTTTCCCCCCTTAATAATTTTTAATACTTTTACTGTTTCTTAGCGTTTTACCTTATAAAGATATATTAACCGATGTAACTGAATTTATAATCATTAAATATCATTAAATAGTTTTCGGAAAATAAGCTTAAAAAATAACTTTGTGAACAGTATTAATTAAAGTGTAAAGGAACTAATACCAAACAATTTTTCCCCTCATTTTGTTAAAATTATTTTTTTTACTTACATTTTACAATTTTTTAATACTTACTACATACTTTTCTAGATTCATTAAAAAATATCTTGTACATGAAACACAGAGTTAATGTTTTTTAAAATATACAATTTTCCTGCTGTATTTGTGTTTGATTAACTAGTATATATAATGAGAGCAAAGAATCTGAAAGATAATTCTTAACATAATATAGAAGTAAATAAAATTTTTACGGTTTCTGGGTCTGTGTCAACCTAGAAACATGTTCTATATAAAAATAATCTATAAATGATATGAATATGTCTACTATTCGAGCAATTTATCTATACATCAGAACAGCTGTAATCACGGCGATACATCAATCGAATACAATTACAATTGATTTTTGACTTATTACTTCTTTTTAATGTAGCACAATTGAAGTTTATTAATGAAATGAGTGAGTGAATGTGGTGTAAGAGCCAGATTTGGCTATTTATATTGCTTATATCAGTGGTCTTCAAACTGTGTTCCACGCAACCCTGGGGTTCCACGAAGCATACCCAGGGGTTCCACGAGTCATAATAAAAAAATCGAAAAAAGAAGCTTATAAATGTGTATGCAAAATGGATTCACATATTCTAAAACGTTAGTATACCCACAAGAATTTAAAGTTCATCACTGTCAACTGAAAAACCCCTTAACTGAAAATTTTAATCACGCATAATAACTTTATTTTGCAATACTTTTTAAACCTTCATTATAATATAATAAAAGAATATTAAAACGTTTTATCTTTATATATATATATATATATATATATATATATACTAGATTGGGAATATTTTATTGTTTACGATCCAGAGTTCCACGAGAAAATTTTATACTCGTTAGTGCAATATGTTGCAAACCTAAATAGTTTTCTAATGGAAAATGTACAGTTTTACATTTGTGGAAAAACACCTACAACATATCAACGGATTCAATGTTAAAAATCTAAATTTAAGCAAGAACAGATCCTAAATTTTATATTGTAAATTCTCTCTCTCATGCAAAATACACAGTATTTCTCACTCAACTATAAACATTTTAATGCCTTTCAGAACAATGCATACGTGAAAAATATTTCTCTACGAAAAACAAAGTATAGAAACAAATGAAACTCAGAATATGTGATGCGACTGCAGATATTCTCAATAGACCTATAGAATTCAACGGTTTGTATAAAAAAAATGCAAGCATGTATATATATATATGTATATATATATTATATATATATATATCCTAGTTACAAAACCTACTGCATGGGTAGATGACAGTTGGGTCACAAATTAATATTAGTAATAAGTCAATTATATTAAAATTAGATTAAAATTTTTTAATAATATAAATGCACTACTTTTTTTTTAATTGCCTTTACATTGATCTGTTGTTAATCTGAGTTAAATATTATTTTAAATTATATTCTTCTAAGTGTGTGTGGAATAGGTTTCTACGAAAATACTTTCTAGTTCTAAGGGTTCAATGAGTTGAAAAAGTTTGAAGACCACTGGTTTATATGAATGACATGTAATCATTACTTCTCGAGAGAATGAGTTAAAGTTTTAATGTTTTTATTATTTGTAGAACATTTACTTATAACTGAAAATTTTTCCCAATTTAAAAGTAGAAAAAAGTATATTTTAGCTGGGTTTTGAAACTGCAATTAAATGCACAACATTTGTAACGCGCATATGTAATGTATGTAATATGTAACATCTAAGGACTAAAATATTAATAAAACTGGAATAATCAAAGTATATCTTGCTTAAAGTAATGGCATCTGTTTTTACTAAAACATTTGTAGTTTTTGTTCTAATGAAAGGAAAATAATAAATTTAGTGTTTTTATAAGGCTAATAAGATGGTCCATGAAATAAAATTATAAAAAAATGTTGTCAATATCTGACAAAATCCACAATTTTAGGGTAGTCGGACACATTAAATCCTTTGGTAAAATAGTGTTGATACATAAATATAAAAGCAAAGCAACTATTTTTTTTCTTTATTATGATTATTATTTTCAGCAAAATGAAGTTAAACATCTTATCAGGGACTATTTCATCCTTAAAAATGTAACAAAATCTATCAAATTAACATTTTAAATTAAAAATTACTGAAGCTCAATAAAAACTATTTTTTTTATGTATTTTAATCCTAATTTCACAATATTGCATAAATATCTTTATGAAACTACTTAATCTTACATCAGTTAAATGTTAATTTGGAGGAATAAGAATGCATGTTCTCTAGAGAAATATTAGATACTTGTACTAATAAACTAATTTTAAAAATGTCCCAGTTACCAGTTATTATGGTATGAAATTGATTATAGATTACACTTCTTTTAATAAATTGGTTCTACCTGTTGCTTTAAAATCTCAAAAACACTAAAAGCTACAAGTATAAATATTTCATTATTTTTTTCATGGAAATATTACAGACGAAAGTATCTATCATAAAGACTTTTGAGAATATTCTAGTATAAAAAGAAGAGTTAAAAACAACTACAAAAGTCAAACTGCTACGAAAGGATTCGGTTAATTTTTTCATGATGGATATTCAATCTGTGCTGTAAAACATCGCCTTTTTTTAGTGAACGGTTGCTCGATTGACAGCTGTTTGAAGAGATTAACACATTAGAGGCTAAAGAACCTAGGCAGCTGCATTTGATCCCCTCTCTCACCATTTATCTCCCATTCTTCAATACAGTAAAAACATGAGGGTGCCGGAAATACCAGAATTTTAAAAAGTACATTTAAAAAACCCTTAAGTTCAGTTTAATAAGTGAGGGCTTAATAGTATATGAAAACATCTAAAATTTCTGTTTCCTGGCAGAAAAATTTGACAAAAATTCTGCATGTGTTAAAAACATCTAAAAATAAGAAGAAAATTTTTAAATTCTGTTCTAAACGTAATGTTTTTATTCAAGAAATTACCAATTGAAGTTTTAGCTCTCAATGCATATCCATTAACAGTGGAGCACACAGAAATTTTTCAAGGAGGAGGGAGGTCCAGGGTCGAAAATCCACCATTCGCGTATCATGCTCCAATAAGCCGCCCACCATATTCTTTTGACCTTGTCGATTTTCAGGAACAATAAACAGTTAAAAATTAATTATTGATAAAATAATTAGCATTAATTAATAAAATTAATTATTAATAATAAACATTTAATTAAGTTTTACGTACTATATACATAGGATTATAACCAATCGAGAAAAAACCCAAGGGCTTTGGGAAGGCTGTCCATTACTGACTGCGAGATCATCAGAAAGTTATTTTTGTAATATTTAGATATTAAGAAAATTATTTTTTAGTTTAAGCTTCCAGATTTGTTATTTTTTGCTATAAATATTTTAATGAAAATAATTCAGGGGCACTTGTGATTGTTAGCTAGTTTTTAAAAGTAGACCTACGTATCTTGATAATTTAATGCAAGTTCATTTGACGAGAAATGTTTTAACATAGAATTCAGTAAAACGTATTTAATTTATCACAGACATTGTGATAAATTCAATTTAATTATTTTTTTTTGTATAAATGTTGTTTTACATCACTTTAAAGTTATTCCTTTCCTTGAATCGCTAAATTAGTTTCAATGCACTCAATGACTTTCCAATGTTAAAAGCATAAATCCCAATTACCTATGGACTTTTGAATGATAAAATGGCTTGTTTATTATACTCTTTGTGTGGGAATTTATTTAAAATTAAAACAAAGAAAAACATTCTCTTTAACAATAGAACATTGGTGTTGCGAAATTTCTTCCTTTATCAAGTTTTTTGTTGGTTTGAATTGTTTTTTTTCAGCATCTTGATCATTTAATTGTCATTACATTTAATTGACTAGGATACAAGTGTTATTGTTTGTTTAATTTGAATATTTTTAAATTAAGATCTATATTGCATTCGAAAGAATTCAATACATGTATGAAAAATGTACATTGTATTAAATATTATTTTACATTTAGAAGGGTGCGCAATTTGCAGCAATTTTCTTGAAACAAAGTGAATACTCACAAGCAACGATCTGATTGTTCTAGAGTTAATTTCTACAAGTTCATAGATATTTGAATAGAATATTTTAAAATATAAAAGCAAACTCTAATTTGTTTTATATTTATGTTTCAAAGGAAACGGAAATATTTTTTTCTGATAGTTAATTTTGTAATCATTAATCAAGATGTAAAATCAACAGAAAACCAAAAAAAGCCAAAAACTGGACATAAACCAATATAAAAAAAATTGATCTTTTTAAGGTATTCCTATGAATTACATTCATTTATAAAAATTTAATTTATTTTTAATAGCTTTTCTGAAGCTTTTTTTTGCGTGATTATTTTTTTTTTCAAAATAAAAACTGAAAACTTTTGGTTGTTTAGAAAACGTTTTCACCGTTTAATCTATTTAAAGTGATAGTGTGTTAAGAGGTGTATTAATTTATAATAATAGGGATTTAAAGTATCACATAGTTTTTGAACGGGAAAGAGAGGTAAAAATGTAATATATTAGGAATTATTACTTTAAGACAATTTTGTGTAGTTGTAACATTATCCGCAAAGATGTTGAGTATCTAAGATTACGTTGTTAAGAATCCATGCTAGAGAGGAATTTTTCTTAAAAAGAACCGATAAAAAGAATTTACTATCATGTTCTTCAGCAGGGGTGTCAAAATCGTGGCCCACAACGAGCATTTTTGCGACCCGGTCAACATATTGGCACACATAATTATACAATAAAATATCAAAATTTCTCCCGAAATAGGGAAGATAGTTGCAGAAAAGAGATATCGAGTGCCAGGAAGAACATATTAAATTTTTTTTGTTCTTTTACATGTGTTTATTATAATGTATTATTTGAAATAAACCTACGTTTCTATGAATTTTGATTTTCTTTGAGGGCCCCCTTAAATTAAACCTTGTTTATATAGCCCAAGTCAGCCTTTGATATTAACACCCTTGTTCTACAATTTTTTCAAATGTAGCAACTTAAAAGGAAATCAGAACATTGTGAAAGGATAAATTTTAAAATGTTTATTTTTAAAGAAGTGTCAAGTATGTAGTTTGTTTTTATTGAGAATAATTGTTCATTCCTTTGTTTTAATCCTTTTATCATTATTTTAAAAATAACTATCCATCTTTTTATCCATTTATATATATTTTTTTCCTCTTTTCCTTTCCTCTGGTACATTGCATGCATCTTATTATTATTTTTTTTTTGGTTTCTATTTTATTATTTTATTTAGTATTCCATCTTTGCATTTTATTTATCTTCATATTTTTATGTATTTAGTTTTTTTTTTAAATGTTTGTCTTGTTTTATGTAGAATGTATTTAGTCTGTACATTTTCCCTTTATATAAGTATTTCTTGATTTACTTTTGATATTCCAAGTTGGTTTTTAAAGACTTTTTAAGACGCATTCGAAATAAGATAAAACATACCAACAATACAGATGTGTATTTTCTGATTCTTTGAAGATGAAACCTTTATTGTTTTGAGAACTTATCAATAAACAAAGGACATTTTCAAAAAGTTATAAATTATCATTATAATTGCCTATTTCTTAACTATTTTAAAATTAATCAGATGTTATTATTTTATTAATTTTATCTATTAGTGTTTTCAGCCGTTGAATTCTTTCTCGTCTTTAATATTTTCAAGACGTGTTAAAATTACTTTAAGGTTAACTACTTTTCCTTTATTAATAAAGTCAAATGTCCTTAAACCAACTTTAAAAATAAATATTTTATTTTGTTTAGTATCCATCTTGGAAACATAGTTAATTAAATCAAAAAAATTTAATTTTAAATCAAAAAGTTTCAAATTCAAATTGAGAATATTATTTAATGTACCTGTCTACCTTATCAACTTCGGGGGCGATGCACATTAAATCTGTTGAGGCTCAATATCCACCCGTTGGTGTGGTGTGGTATTTAGGAAATGGGGTTGTCAGCTCTGGTGTCGTCCTCGTCATTTGACCTAGGTTCAAAATAACGTGGTCTGTCGCAAATAACCCTCGTGCTGCTTTATAGTGTGACGTAAATGAAACTCTGTTCATTCACTCTCAGTAACTTTCTTAACTTCTTTCTAACTTTCTTCACTACATAAATATGTACTAATAACATTCTTGAAAGAAATTTCGAAACTTTATTTAAGGAAAGAAGTAACTAATTCATCTTCTTCTTTTTATTTTTATTATTAAAACAAAATGAGGACGAACCATTCGTCCTGAATATCATTTAGTCAAAAATTTTAATTGAAGTTTTTAGCTCAAAATGTGTACAGAATTATTTTATCCCTCATGTTTTCTCACTTTCATTAATAAAAAATGAGATACTGTTCTAGATTCTATTGCTTAATAACTTCGAATATTAAAACTAAAACAGTGAGTTGTAATATTGCGTAATTAAGAAGAATGTGAAAATTTTTGATGAAATGAAGATCTAATTCTAAGAATAAGATATAAAAGAAAACTATTACAACAGTTAAAACTTAAATCTAATTGAAAATTCCTATAACAAATAATTAAAATGAAATCCAAATTGAATCTAATTAAATAATTAAAATTTTATTTTCTTTTGTGAAAAAAAAAAATAAACGCTACTAAAGCAAATTTAAACAGTAACACCTTTTCATCTGACAAGTGTATAAAAATTTATTGCAGTTGGTTATTCCCATACAAAGCATGTGAAGGAATTTGCTGCTTAGAAATATTCATTGTCATCAGAATTTAAAGAGGCAAGCATATTTTTCAGCATATGTGTTTCAGATTTTCCGTAAGAAATAACTTTCTCCATCTCAAATGTAAGCATTCTCGATTAATTAAAAAATTAATATTAAAAAATACATAATAATGTACATTTCTATAGTCCTAAAGTATAATAATTTATATTCCTGATATAGACATCTTTTGTAACATCTTTCCCTTTAAATAATCTAATATCTTTGTAATATCAATACGGAAAATTAAAAAAAAAATTGTATTAGAGATTAGAAAAAAGAGAAACACATCAATTTTTCGTATACACCATAACAGTTGAGTTAAAAGTTTCCATTATAGTATCAAATGCTTTCTTTTTAAAGATAAATACTCTCTCTTTTTAACTGAAAAGTAATTTTAACTAGATAGTAATGAGACTAGAATAAGAATTTTAAGAGAATACTGGAAAATTTCTTGAGACTAGTGATAATTTTGTGTAATTAAGGTATCCGACTACCCTAAAATTGTGAATTTTCCCCATAAATTGACAAATTTTTTATGATTATTTTATTTTATAGACCATTTTATTAGCTTTATAAAAATACCAAGTTAATTATTTTTCGTTCACTAGAACAAAAACTACAAGTGTTTTAGTAAAAGCAGATGATATTACTTTAAGCAAGAAGTCATACTTTAAAACGCATTTTACTCGAAATATGTGTTTTTTTAAATGCTGAAACAGGGCGAACAATTGCTAAAAAAGTTTTGAAAATAATTAACTGAAATTTTTTGTGTATGTTTTGTATAATAGTAGAAGTGTTGTAACTTTCAGATTTATCGATCACTGTTTTATTACAAAATTTACTGTCCCTTATGTTAATATAATTACTGTTGTTTAAAGTAATTTCATATAATAACTAAGATAAAGTGCTCTAGTTTTTGTAAAAATTAAAATATCTCATATCCTGAACGTCATTTAAAAAATAAATAACATAGCAACACATCAGAATTTAAAAATTGAAAATTTCTTCATAAACTTTTGGTACAAAACGGGCCGCGTTTATGTTATTTTTTGTACCGATTTTTTCTCATTTTAGTAATAATAATTTCTTTTTCTCTTCTTAATTTTAGCATATTTTTTTTCTTGAAATGTACTAAGTAAATGTAAAAAAAAAAAAAAAAAAAAAAAAAAAAAAAAAAAAAAAAAAAAAAAACCCATATCTACATTTTTTTAAAAAAAAGTTTTCACAAGTAGCCGGGTACCTTAACGAGAAAACTATGGATTTCAATTTAGTATGGAAATTTGAAATATATTCTAGTTAAAAAGATTAATATTCATATAAAGAACAAAAGTGTTTGCTTAAACATCTTAACTTTTCATTGTAATTAATTCATTAGAATACAAAACTTTTGCCACGCATTTAAAATTCACTATCTGTAAGAATTAATACACCAATAAAAGTATTTTTAATATTTCTGTTTATTATTTTAAGTCTCCAACATAGTCATTTAATACTTGAAAATAACCTCAAATTTTAGAATGTCAAGCTTCTGCTCTAAATAAAAAATTAATTTGGAAAGTAAAAGATTTTCTATGTTCTAATTAAACACTCATGTTATCAAATATCTTTCAAAAACGAATATGAAACGCTTACAAAGTTCATTATAAGTTATAAATAACAATAACGCTTACCATTTAATCAAAAGGCTGTTCACTTAAAGTTTTTTAAGGTATCAAAAGCCTCGTGTTAGCATGAAAAAGAATTTATGTTAAGAATAGTTTTAAAAATCACTATAAAATGCCTGAAATTAATACAAGTAAACGTGAACTTAAAGGAGTTAAATGAAATGAAGGAATAATGAGACGAAAATTATGACAACTTCCATTTACTTATAAAGTCTATTAAAGAAATTTCTTTTTCACCCGTATCAATTTGACATTTGATTTATATCATTCAGATCATTACAAAAAATTTTCATTCATCAAATGAATGTCTTAATTCGGATATTCTTGTAAATAGTAATTTATTTCGAAAAAGAAAATTATTATTTCTTACGGAAATATAATTAGTACTTTACTAGTATAAATATACATACTTTTCTAGAATTAATTTATTTGGTACGTTTTACAACTACTAATAAAAATGAAATATGCACAGATTATATATATGCATATATTTGGAATCATTCGAAATTATGTTTCAGAAAAGATTTAAACTTTTTAACTATACCTATAAAATTTTTTAAAATGTTCAACAAGTTCAGTGGCGCACACAAGGGGGGGTCCTCGGTTCCGGACCCCCATTGTAATTGATTTTATTTCCGATTGATTATACTCATATGTAGGTAATATGCAAAATTTAATTAAGCAGTTGTTATTAATAATTACTTTTATTAACTAATGCTAATTATTTATTCAATAATTAGTATTTATTATTAATTAATTAATTTTAACTGTTTTTGTTCCCGAAAATCGACAAAATCAAAAGATATGTTGGGCTGCGTAATTGGAGCATGATACGAGAATGGTGATTTTCGACCCCGGACACTCCCCTTAAAAAATTCCTGCGTGTGCCAATGGACAAGTTTATCATTATTTAAAAGATAAAGATACTTTTGTACTATACTACACTTAGCAGCAAATTTTCTAGAGAAGTCTGACTAAAAAAGTTTCGAAAGAAGCATGCTATTCAATGAGAAACACCTATCCTTAACTGTAAAATTACATGCTACAATATAAAAACTTGGCTCATTGAGTGTTAGTATGTGTACTTTTCACTTTCAATGTGAATGAAATTTTACAATCGAGGAAAAAATACTCCCCAAAGCTCAATGCGTAAAAGAGAATGTTAGGGCCACCCTGCAAAGTCAGGTTTTGGGTCCCAAGCCGGATCTCACAAAGGAGGCTTTAGCTTTGATAACAAGGCTTTGGACTCCCTACTGTTCTGCCTCCCCCCGCGATGTAAGGGTGTACGTTACGTCACTACCAAAGCTGCAGTTCAAGTGAAATAAAAATTAAATGATCTGGATAATGAACTATGCTTACTATTTCTATCTCAAATGAATCTGAAGTCAATAGTTTGTGCATAGTCTCTAGAAACTCAGAAAATGAGTACTTTCGGAGACTCAATTTCATCGTTATGCTTGACAATAATTTGACGAAATTTATGAGTTACGAATCATAAAAGAGTTATTAAAGTATTAATATGTATACAGGTATTTTTAAATGGCTGATGGCATCATTGTTTCTCATGATTGATAAAAATTAATACTAAGATTTTTAGTTTAATAATATGGTTTTTAATTATTGAAACGAATATATTTTAAATTATATAAAGAGTGATTCAATTATTTTAAGCCAAGTCAGCACACAATTCAAATACAATCACTTTACATATACATAAGCAATTTACCATAACCATAACCAGCGTGCTTTGAGTCGAAATAATAATAGACTTTATGAAAAATCGTAAATTAATGTCATTAAAAATGTATAAATAACTATTAAAATATTTATTATCTTATATGGTTTCTTGTATCATAAAAGTACTCTAACTTTAATTTCCTGCTCGTGTTTTTAATTACTTGAATATTCTTTCTGCTAAAGAAAGAATCGGATACAGAAGAAAGTTTAGAAGCAAAAGAAAAGCAAAAACTGCAATCCAGCAGTTGCAATTCAGAACTTCAAGCCAGATGTCCTGAATAGAGGAACATCTTAAACACCTTTGGCCTCGATGCATTCAGATCGAAAATAAAAGGCATGACCACTGATGGTTAAAGTGACCGAGACTGTCCGTCGCTTCTCTTTATATCTGCATTTAACCCGTGACGTCAGGTGGGGGAATAAAGGGGGATGGGGAATGAAAGTGTCATTCAGTGGGTATCGGGAGTAGGAGAGAGAAATCGGTGCAGGCTTCTGGGATAAATCCCTCATTTAAAAGTGCGAAAGACAACATCTGGCGACGGGCACATTATAAAATCCAATTCTGTGTCGCAGACTTTAAGTAGGCGGGGAAGACACAGATACAGGAGGTGGAATAGTGTGAAGGAGTTACTGAAAGCGAGACCGTTTTTAAACTTGCGAAATGTGTCGCTTACTGGTGAGAGAGGGGGGTTAGAATAACCCGTGTTCACATCAGACAGACTTACAAATGCACTTGGAAGAAGTTTTTCATTCTTTTCGCTGAATATTTTAGACCCTCCCCTTACTTCCACCCGTTTTCTTTTTTGGTACATTCGCAGAACTTTTGTTCCCCCCTTTGGTTTTTTATTTTCTGATTCTGATGAGATAGGCGATTTATAAACTTATTCCGTTATGGTGCCTTTTTGTGTCTTTTTTTTAGTACTTTCCATCCCTCCCCAACTGAGAAAGAGTGAAAACAAGAATGGAGGATTCAGAATGTTCTTTTCATTTTTGGTGGCACTGGGTAGTGTTGAATAATATATGATGGCCAGCAAAAATCGACTTCAAAAACAGATTTGGGCTCGATCATACATACACTCCTTGATCTTAACGCTATAGGGACGTGAAGGAAATGTTGTGAAATTTAAAGACAGTATCAAAGTTAGCTTTTCTTTAAAGAAAATTTTAAAAATCAAAATTGCAGTTAAAATAATGGCATGTTTCAATGATCAGGCGCCGTAAAAATTGTATTTATTCCTGACATTTTATGAATCACACCTGAGATTTTTAAGTTACATCTATATTCGATACATTTATCTTACCTTGTATAATTTAATGTTTTATGTGAAACTTTAGAACTGTTCTTTTCCTTTTTTGATTAACATCACACAAATTTTATTCCTCATTTTATATTTTTGGAATAACTTTCCTTTACTTAAGTTTGGCAACTATAGAGTGATTTATAAATCCGCAATTATCTGGGCGTTTCAATTTAATTAGTTTCCAGAAGTCCTTTTTTTAGTTGATATTTTATCCAATACAGAATAATATAAGTCGACATAAGCTATTAACATTTGCAAGAAGTAACCTTGCTATTTTTTGAGATCTATTTCATTAAATTGCTAAAAAGTGATAAAGTTTTCCTTTTCTTTATTTCTATATATTTAAAATTTGTTATTGCAGGGGGAAAAAAGGGAGCCTTTTATTTTAAGTCTTTAATATATACAATATAGTGAAACATTAATGTGTGTGTGTGTGTGACCTGAAATATTCACTAATACAACAGATAAAATAGTATTTGCGAGAAAAAGACATATGAAAATGTTATATTTTTCCCATTTAATAATCAAAATTTTTTAATTTAATATTGTTAATTAAAATAAAATAATTTTGTGGACAAAATTTAAAAAAAGTTTCTTTGCATGAATTAATTTTTTGGTACAATAAGTAATGAATTCAAAATTAAAGATTTATTTTAGATTTATTTATCATCTTTTGGGCATCATATGAATCCTTGCTGAAACTCCCGTCGGCTGTGTTTGAAATTCTTTTTGATAACTGATTTTGCTTTTGCTCCAGGAAACAAAATGAGAATTATTATTAACAATAGTTTTAAATTCTATAATTATTTATAAACAACTATTCTAACTTGAAACTTTGAAATGAATCACTTAAGTATTTGGTCAGATATAGGCTATTCATGTAACTCGAAATGTATTAAACTGAAAATATTGAATGCATGCAAGAATTTTTTGTAGCCTACATATTGAAAAATCGCTCATAAAGGAAAGCATACAGCTGACCAGTACCTTTTTTTCTTTTTTGCCACATGATATTGACTTTCAACTTTTCAAAAATGTAAACTCTTAATCTTAATGCAGTTAATTGACTTATTTGTATTGAACATATTGTGACAATTATTTTTTTAAATTTGTAGTTAATGAACTCAAGTTCTACTTTTCTCCTTAGAACTATAAAATATAAGGTATTCAAAGGTATTGAATAATTTTGAATAATTTTATTTATAGGAAGTTTTTTCCTTGATATACAATGACTTATTTGATGTAAAGTCAACCACATCAACCCATACTTAATATTGGAAACTAACACTTGATATTCACTCGATGCTTAATTACATTAATCCCTTCTGTATTCATCAACATGGCTGATGAGCATGGTCTGTAAACGTCATAGAAATGTTCAATTGTGGTTATAGTAGAATAATAATGTCAATAAACATTTCGATTAAAAGGTAACTATATGCATTGGCAATACAGGAAATTATAGTTGATGATTACAGTTCAGGATGAAATTTCGATATGTATCCGGTTTAATTGGAGATTTGGTTAAACTGAGGTATCATATTGAATACGATACAGTAATTTCAATTATCTCAAACACATGACTATTATTATATGATTCATATGACGAATATTGAGTTATTCTGTTAATTTTTTGAAATATATTATATATATATATAAAACTGTCCGTTGTATTTCAAAATTCGTTAAATGTTTTGAAAATATCTTATACCATTCCATACAATGATGTGCAAAAGTTAAGGAACAAACATATTTTGTGGATCTTTTAAAAACTTTTTATGTATTTCTAATAAAAATTGGTAGACATAACAAAGGAAAGATACTTTTCTTAATTATTCAATGAAATTTGGACTCTTAAAACTTAGATATTTGATAAGGTAGCTACTTCTAACACTAATCTTTATGGCTTTAGTTTTCTACGTGTTTTTAAAGACTTACGATTATATTTGAAACTTTTGCAAACTTAAGAACAAAAGACAATGTCTGGATGTTTGATTAATTCGCACTGGGGATTAGTTTGGAGAATGGAGGCAGGAGAATCCAAAGCGGAGGTAACAAGATAGTTCAATGTTTCCCAAAATGTAGTTTTTAGTTTATAGAATAAATTACAGAATACAGGTTTAATATTCAGAAGACTAGTTACACCAAGAGCCACCTCAAGCTACGGATACCCCTTTTAGGCTTTAGCTGCTTAACGTAATAAAAGGACTACAGTTTTACAACTCGCAAATGATAGCTTCGCAGCTTATGGTATTTCAGTTTCGATGTATACTGCTTACCGAAGACTAAATGATGTTTGGATTTGAAGCGGTGGCATCTATATAAGCCAGTAATAAACTCCGGACTGAAGGGATCATTTTGGTCTAGTGGTATGTTATGTGCTTACGAATCAAAAGGTACCGAGTTCTATCTACTTCAGATTTATTCCCGGAGATCAATGTGATCTGCATCCCACTTAACCCAGATCACAGGGAACCCTTAGGACATAGTGCAAACAACATCATCCTTAAACTAGGAAGCAGAGGACCAGCGTTCTCTTTACTGATAAATCGATATTATATATAAGTCTGAACACTGATTTTCGACGTATTCACATTTGGAGAAGACCAGAGATCGGTACCATCCTCCAACATCATGAAGGTGGGTTGGAAGTTGTGGCATGCCGACATGATGTTGGATGGGAGGACAGAATTGCACACCTTTAAAGGAAGCACCTTGACTGCTATGATGTATAGGAATGAGATCTTACAGCCATATGTAGGGATTTTTAGAAAGGCAGTTGCATCCAGTTAATTTAAATAGAGGATAGCTCTTGTCTGCAGTGGGGTCGGCTGG
>BMAO01021007.1:0-84053 GCA_019973975.1 Trichonephila clavata | reverse complement strand
AACAATGGGCAAAACGGCGAGGACTGGCCTGAGGATTATCTCAATGGCCCTTTGAAAATTTGGAGCTGCCCCCGAAAGGCCAAATGGCATGCGAGTAAATGCAAAAGTACCATTTTTTTGTAACAAACGCCGTCTTATGCACATCTTTGGGTCTACTGCCATCTGAAAGTATCCGCTGCGTAAATCAAGTGATGTCATAATTTCGGTGTGCGGAATATTAGTGATCAAATCATCAATTATTGGTAGCGGATATCTCGTGACCGCATTTAACTTCCTATAATCTATTGCAAACCTATAAGCTTCTGGATCATCTAACGGCAACCCGTTTTTCTTCCGACATAAAACAACTGGAGACGCGTAGGGCGATGTTGTTGGAACTATTGTTCCATCACCCAACATCTTCTGACATGGTAGTCGATTATACCCTGTTTGACCCTGTCATAGCGATAAGGTCTCGAAAAAACAGGAGGACTATCCCCGTGTCAATTTCATGACAAAATACATGTGTTAGACCAGGCTTAAGCGAAAACAACCCATGAAATTCTTTAAACAAAATCTGCAATTCTTGCTTTTGTTTTGAATTTAACTTAGTGTTAGATAAATCTATTTGAACCGGTTCGTCCAAAATTGCCACTTTTTCCGTTTGCGAATCCGGAATGATTAACGATTTAGACAGGAAATCAAAACTAATTTTCACGTGTGACATGAAATCAACACCAGGATGCATGGATATTGCATCTCAGCAATCACATGAAATTTCCATAATTTCGAAAATTCTCTTATTTTAATTTTCAACTCAACTGTGCCTAAATTTTTTGCACTGTGACCCTTGAGCTGTAACTACTTCAGCTAACGATTTTTTTAAAGGACAGAAAGAAAAATATGACCGGTACGTTTTTTTCTGAAATAAATGACTTTTCCGCACCTGTATCCCAGAGCGCTTTTAAAAAAGTATCATTCAACAAAATCGGCACATACGGAAGTTCAACTGGTGATAATCTCAATGAATTAAGTCTAATTCTATTAGGAGGATTTGACTCAATACGATCTCTTTGAAAGTTTAAATTGGCATTTCTTTGCCTTTCGCTGTTGCAATCAACACGCTCCAATTCTGTTTTGCTGAATCTTCATTAGGACCCTTCCTAACCACCATCCTACGGTTCTGATACCGGTCTGTTCTCTGATTGGTCTGATTGTATCGATTTCCACCCTCGAATCCTTGATTTTGATAATTACGACGAGGAAAATTATTCGCACCCTGCCTAGTCCTCTTTGATCATTTTGACTATTTCCGACCCCAGTATCTCTCCAATTTCTATTATTCCTTCTTTCCTCAGGATTCCTACTCACATCCCAACTTTGTCTAGCAAAATTATTACTCGAACCCTGGTTTTCCCTGCAGTTATGACGTTCCTCATACCGATCTACCAACTCTATCAATTGAGTTTTCGTTGTGGGGTTTCGAACTTCTAAATAATCCATTATTTGGGGTTCTAGTCGCATTACTATGTGATCAATCAATTTTAACTCATAATAATTCAAATTGAGCGTTTTATGTATTTTCAACAACTGAAAAATAAAGTCTGACGGGGCTTGACCTCTCCGTTGTTTTGACGAAAAAAACTGAGCTTCTAGCTCTGATTTATTCCGTATTACCGGAAAACTATCTGATAATTTCTTTTTAAGTGTTGCAAATGCAGTCGCTTCTTCATTTACACACTCGAAGCCAATGACCTCATACCAGTCTAACGCTCTCCCAATTAAATTACCTTTTAAATATGCACACGGTAGATTCGCCGGTATTTCATAGTAAGCTATATTGTCATCGATGTTATTGATAAACTCAGACACATTTTCTTTACCCGAAAAAAATAACTCCGGCAAAACTCTAAATCCTGCACCTGCTCTTAATTCCGGTATTTCGTTTGGGCGCCAGTGTCGTAGTCTCCCACTACCCCTAGGGATATTAATTACCCCTTGCATATTATCTATGTTTGGATATGTAGGATTCATAATTAATGACTACTCAAATAATAAATCACTTATTTATTATTCCTTTAGGATAGAAATTCACAATTAATAATCAACTTTAAGAACAATAAATTATCATGGAGTGCTATCAGAATTCAATTATGGACGACGGAATACTAACTGATATCACGAGGGGAATAACACGTACAATCAAACTACACATTTAAATCTAAACTACAAAAATTACAGACCTGAAATCTTCTTCGGAAGGAACTTGGAAACTAGTAGAATTTATGAAGAGGCTGCAATCCAAGATATCTTCAATTACGTTTGAACCAAGTTAATGAATCTTTTTCAATAATCTTCTTCCCACTATCAAACTTCACTTCATTAAACTAAACTCTTAGAAACACCTTCTTAAGCAACCACGTAGTTTACTTTTCAATCCCAAACACGGAGTTCTACTCTATCAAACCGCTTAGTCATCCTCAACTCTTCATTTCATTTCTCCCTTTTATATCTCTTTCGAACTCGCTAAACCCGAAACTATCTTATTTGCATAAGTCACACTTTCAGCTCTCAGTGGGGATTGGCCAAAATAAATACAATTTAAAAAATTTATGAGAGAAGGTTAGTGAAACGCGTAAGCACCCGTCACACCTTGATAAAGTTTGTAATTGCTTCTCCAAATGAGGAGTTTCAGCACATTTGCCTAACTCAAAGAAGGAAAGAAGAAAATACTGGACACTATTAACCGAGGAGATACTTAGGGTTAAACCTGACAAGACTGATATGAAATGTTGAAAATTTTTTATTGAATCCCCAGATTCCTCCCTCACACTAAAATCATTTGTTTGTTGCTCAGTTAACTTATGTATCAGTTATTTTTATGCATTAATTAAATTTTGATTTAATTAATTAACATGTTGTTCCTTAAATTTTATACACTTTAATTCACTACAGTTATAAATTTAAATTTTTAAAAGTAGGTAGCTCTATACAGCTATCAAAATCCCATTTAATTTGATGAATTTGCAAAAATTCAATATTAGGTAAGTAGGGGTCTACCCAAAAGTGAAAAACCTGGCAAGGGGTCTATGAGGCAACAAAGTTTGGGAACCTCTGCTCTAAAGTATACATTCAGAACCTTTTTTTTTTTTTGTGCTTATAAACAAGTTTAATTTGTTTTGTATATATATATATATATATATATATATATATATATATATATATATATATATAGGAAGTTAAAACCATATAAGTTTGTATTTTTAAAATTTTATTTTACAGAAGTGTTTCAACTGCACCACTGTTGACCCTAAGAACTGCTTGTGGACACTAGTAGAAACATAATTTATTCTACAGAGAGAGACTAATGTTTAATAGCACAAATAATCAATTTCACCACAACATGTAATGTTCCATGTAAAATTGTAACAGTTACATTTAAACTCTGCCTTCCCTTGACAAATAACGACAGCCAGGTGGCGCTACTTGTTCTTGGGGGAAAGGAGAACGTTTTTTTCCCCCAGTCTTTTTCCCGCCGGTTGGTCCCCGAGCCATGGATACACGTGGAGTCAGGGAAAGCCTTTCCCTCCTTTTATGTCTAGTTCCTACATTATGTATTTTTGTTTGTGTGTGTGTCTCCTTGTGTTGTGGAACTTCATGAACATTTGTAGTAGCTAGTTGTGACAAACCTGACGAACCTTTAGGTGTCTATCATGCATCAGCTTTAACACCTTTTCTGAATGTCACACAGACCCATTCTCCTTACCTCTGAGGAGAAGAGGAAGGCCTCGCAAACAACCATTGATTCCTAGAGGAACTGCTGGAGAGAATGCCATATTGTCTGATAGTACACCACCTCGCCGAGACGGTCTTCGGCGGTGTAGGGGGAGAATGTAACAGTTACATTTAAACTCTGCCTTCCCTTGACAAATAACGACAGCCAGGTGACTCTACTTGTTCTTGGGGGAAAGGAGAACGTTTTTTTTTTCCAGAGTCTTTTTCCCGCCGGTTGGTCCCCGAGCCATGGATACACGTGGAGTCAGGGAAAGCCTTTCCCTCCTTTTATGTCTAGTTCCTACATTATGTATTTTTGTTTGTATGTGTGTCTCCTTGTGTTGTGGAACTTCATGAACATTAAAATATCTTGTTCCTGTAACCATCAAAGGCTGCATTACTAAGTATTTCACAACATGGGAGCATTACCAAAATGAAATAATTTCCTCTGACTGACTTTTTCTAAATTAACTGTTAATTTTAAATATGCATTTCTTTTTTGATATTTTCTATGGGCAGAATACCCCCATTACTATTTTCTTATCTCAAATTTCTGGAATTTTCTTTGACGTCAATGTATTTTAATGTTTTATTGTTAAATTTTTTTTTCATTTTGATGCATTAGTATGAATTTTTTAGTTCATATTATACTGCCTTTTCCTTCCTCCAAAATACAATTTTTTTTTATGGATCCCGGCTGGAGACTACTATTTTATATTATTTCGATTAACCTAATCAATTTATAAAATGGTGAGAACTACCATGTAATTATATAATGATCAACTATTATAAATTTTTTTTCAAAACACTTTTCACTTTTTTAAATAATTTTTTTAAAAAATTATAGTATTAAAAAGTAAAAGGAAATTAATTTCATGCATTTAAAAGTTGATTAATAATATAAAATTTAAATTATTTTAATCAGTTTGGGATGTATACAAACTTCTTGAGGGGGGGGGGATATGTATATTTAAAAAAAAATTAGATGTAAACGTCGAGGCGTTAATTTTATGCTGAAAATCAAATATCTGTTGGTTTACGGAGACAAGGATTCAACCTTCTTCCCTTATGTATGCCAGTGATTGTAATTCTCTTAAATCCAGTAGCATTATATGTACAAATTATTGAAAATATAAGAAGTGTTTTGCTTTTGGAATTTCGCGTACAAGCGTTTTATGCCTGATTGTGGTAATAAAACTACCATAAACCATAAGTTTGACCATGAGACAAGATTCAACCTTCTTCCTTATGTATGCCAGTGATTGTAATTCTCTTAAATCCAGTAGGATTATATGTACAAATTATTGAAAATATAAGAAGTGTTTTGCTTTTGGAATTTCGCGTACAAGCGTTTTATGCCTGATTGTGGTAATAAAACTACCATAAACCATAAGTTTGACCATGAGACAAGGATTCAACCTTCTTCCCTTATGTATGCCAGTGATTGTAACTCTCTTAAATCCAGTAGGATTATAAGTACAAATTATTGAAAATATAAGTAGTGTTTTGCTTTTGGAATTTCGCATACAAGCTTTTTAAGCCTGATTATGGTAATAAAACTACCATAAACCATAAGATTGACCATGAGACAATGATTCAACCTTCCCTTATGTATGCCAGTGATTGTAATTCTCTTAAATCCAGTAGGATTATAAGTACAAATTATTGAAAATATAAGTAGTGTTTTGCTTTTGGAATTTCGCGTACAAGCTTTTTAAGCCTGATTATGGTAATAAAACTACCATAAACCATAAGATTGACCATGAGACAATGATTCAACCTTCCCTTATGTATGCCAGTGATTGTAATTCTCTTAAATCCAGTAGGATTATAAGTACAAATTATTGAAAATATAAGTAGTGTTTTGCTTTTGGAATTTCGCGTACAAGCTTTTTAAGCCTGATTATGGTAATAAAACTACCATAAACCATAAGATTGACCATGAGACAATGATTCAACCTTCCCTTATGTATGCCAGTGATTGTAATTCTCTTAAATCCAGTAGGATTATATGTACAAATTATTGAAAATATAAGAAGTGTTTTGCTTTTGGAATTTCGCGTACAAGCGTTTTAAGCCTGATTATGGTAATAAAACTACCATAAACCATAAGATTGACCATGAGACAATGATTCAATCTTCCCTTATGTATGCCAGTGATTGTAATTCTCTTAAATCCAGTAGGATTATATGTACAAATTATTGAAAATATAAGAAGTGTTTTGCTTTTGGAATTTCGCATACAAGCGTTTTAAGCCTGATTATGGTAATAAAACTACCATAAACCATAAGATTGACCATGAGACAATGATTCAATCTTCCCTTATGTATGCCAGTGATTGTAATTCTCTTAAATCCAGTAGGATTATATGTACAAATTATTGAAAATATAAGAAGTGTTTCGCTTTTGGAATTTCGCGTACAAGGGTTTTAAACCTGATTGTGGTAATAAAACTACCATAAACCATAAGAGGATTTATCATCCTTAAAATATAAAAAGATTTCCTGTTTCATCTTTTTTTTTGTATTTTGTTAATGTTAAATATGATATTCTTTTGCCTATAAAAAGCAGAAACTTTTATTTTTTCTTAAAAAATTTTTTAATTCAAAATGTAGGTCAGCGTTTTTTTATTTTTTAGAATTTTTATTTTTTGCTTTAAAGTTGACTAAAGCACAAACTGGCTTTACTTCTAGCCTTTCTTTTCTTTTCTTTTTCCCTTTGTAAACCCATTATTTGATCACTTGAAAATAAGAAATAGCAGGGGGCAAACATGGATGTATGTTTGCGTAGATAGATTTTGTAATATCCATCCCATCATTAAAAAAAATGTTATGTTTGGATGTTCGACAGAGAAAATAAAATTTCATCGATTTTTTACTGTTGATATTTAAAGGCCTCTTCTTATTCTTTTTGGAATGTTTGTTGGCATACAGATTTTTTAAGCGCCTTTTTTTGTACGCCAGTGGTCTCACCCTATTTTTCCACAATTGTTTTCGAATACAGGTACTTTCCCGATTTTCGTATATTTCTGGTCACGTGCTCGTTAAATGCTATTATTTGTCACGCCGTAATGAATTTTTAGCATATTTCGTGGCAACTATAAAATTTCTTTTGATGTACGTTTCCACGTATCAATTACGCTTTTTGTAATTGACTCTTCATTGTTATAACAATTTTTCTTTATTAAATTATCATCATAAGGACCAAATTCAGTGAGATTTTTTTATCTTAAAAATTTTAAAATAGTAGTGATAAATACAAAGATCACATATTTGGATGATCTTCAGAATTGTATTCCCCTCCTCCCCCTCCCTCCAACATATTTAATATTATAATAGTACGTATACTTAGAAGCTCTTCAGGTCTTGGGAATGATTGATTCGAAACGGCGATAAAACGGACATACGGTGCAGTTATAATATTAAAGCTTATTTTGTTCGCTTAACAGCACAGGAATGGAGAAAATCTACATTTTTTTCCTTAAATATCAGTGTGGCTGTCAGATTAAATACATATTTTGTCGGATTAATTTCACAGTGTCTTTTTATTATGTTTGTTAAATAAAAGAATTGCCTGTTTCAGTCAGAACCCAATGAATTTTTTTAAAAAAAGGTATAAAGTGAAATCTTAATTTAGCTCATTCCATTGGCGCGAAAACAATGACAAACTGCACCTATAACTCGTTTTTTTTAAAAGAGATATTCTGTTCTGCACGAGGACAATAATTCTCCAAGTTAAAGAAATAAAGGCAGGTATTAAAATAAAATCCAACCGAATTTACAATTTTTAACTTGGGTAAATTACAATCGAAAATTTAAAAAGAATTATAAATTTTTATGGAAACATATGTTAGTAATTTTCGAAAAAGGAATTAATACGAATGGGGCTTACTTTTGAGATGTTTTTAAAAGAGAAAACTTAAATTTGCATATAAATATAATTTAAGATTTATTCATATATTCAGTAATATTTATATGATTCTATGCATAATATGCTTGAATGTTCTCTATTGGACACTTTTTTTAAAAGATAATATGGATTTCGGAATTAACCAGTGCACACATTAAAACTGAATTTAACTTTTTTGTTTGTTTATTTTGGTACATCGGTTTAAATTTGTCTTTGAGGTTCCATGTAAGGAGAATGCTTGGGTAGCTGTTTAAAATAGAAAAAGTTCAGAAAAATAGCCGAAACTGATGATGTACCAGTTTCGTTTGTATCAGTTGATGTAACTGATTTATTTCATAAATCAATCATACATAGTTTCAGTTACATAGTTGATTTTTCAGCATACTTTTATTGAATTGAAACAGTTTTATTTCTTTCTATATTTTTTACATTAGTGGATAAACATAGAATAACGAGAAAGGATCAAACCAGACTTGGAAGTGACACATGACTTAAATAAAACCACCCAGAATTGTAGAGAGCTAAATATTCATCAGAAAAACTACTGGTTCTGTAGAAACGGAAAGAGGCTTTTTACAACTATCAATACAATTTTCGATATGTTCACATCGAAAAAAAAAATAAGTCGCCAAAATTCATCTTCATCTTAATTGTCAAATACTGCTATAAGTTAGAGAAGAATTCCTTTTTTCCAGACATCGTTGCAAATATCTTAATAAATTAAACTTTTTTAAAATCTAAGAATGATACTATATTTGTGCTATTATCACGCCATAAAAATGACAGCATGTACAAAAAAATGCGCTGTTTGTGTTAATTATGATTTATCGTTTGGTGAAAAAAGAAACTTTCTTTTTGTTTTTATTGTCGTCGCTGTATTTAGATTTTCAATAAAAGGCTTAGTAAAACTGTATTGCATTAGTCTTGCAAGAAGTATTTAACGTAGTTTAAGATGATTGAAAAGAACCTGCAAAATGTGCGATGAACTAAAAAGACATTGCTGTACTCGACACAGAAAAGGAGGTAAGCAATTTTCTTATATTTATTTCGAATGAATGGAATAATTTAATATCGGTATGCTAATCGTTTTGGGTGTGATTTTGATATCGCGTCAAAGAGATCTTTGGCGGCCTGTCTAATGTCGTATTGTAATGTTATCGCCCTAACTTGGCGAAATTTTGCAACTATTTGCCGGAAATTTCCGTTGCATATTGATAGTACTGAATAATAAATTTACAAAGGCAGTGATTATTTAGACTTATCAGCCAAGAGGTATTTCTTGGAAATAACTAAATGACGATTTTTGGTTATTCGTTCTCTTTTTTTTGATTTGCGCTAAATCCGCTGCAATCCCGCAAGAAAAAATTTCTGTAATATTTTTACTTTCGTTCACTATGTGAAGATCGAGAATTCCTATTTTCTGTATTCCATGCGCGTGATTTGATTCATAAAACATATAATTATGTGATTTTTATGTGTAAAATAAATATATATTTTAAATAAAACACTGTTTTATAACACATCGCCATGGATCGATGTGTTATGAAACAGTGTTTCATATTCTTCGCAACATTTATGATAGAAACATTTCCAATGCAGAAATATGATCAATTGACGAACAATTCTTTATTTAATTACGCAATTGGGAAAATCCTCAAAAGTAATCTAAGAATTTTGGTCATTTCAGTGGCTAGACATCTGATTTTTATTTTGCTTTCTACTGTATGATTTGCGAGACGTATATCGACAGCTTTACCAATGATGCTAATTTCTTTTTTTAATTTCGAATAAAAATAAAATTCTGTATTCAATTTTTAAAATTTTTGTTGCGTCTGAGGAATACTAAAAATAATGCACGTATGAAAATAATATGAAGCGACATCAGTATCTTAATTTAAAATACTGCTGGCATATTTCTTTGTAAATCTTTCCAGTGTTATTTACCTCAGTTTTTATTATAGGTTGGTAACTATTTTTGAAATTAAAATAAATAACTTTTTCACACAGCATACGGATGCCATTAAAATATAAATAAATTTTTAGAATTATAAAATATAAATAAATTTGAAAGACTACAGAATTTTTTCGTGCAAATTTTCGACTAGATCTTTTTTTCCGTCGAAGGTATTTGATCCTAACAATGAAAAAAGAATATTTGTCAGGGCTACTGATATGCCCCTTAGTAATAATTAGTTAAAAGACGACCAAAAACAATGTGAAAGCCGATAATTTTTTTGAAAAAAGCGTCAGTCACAAAAACTGATGTGAATTTACCTTGAATTGCAGTTTTTGCATTTTATAAAATTTATTTAATATTGTGTTGCTTTTACGCACCTTAAAAATTTTAATTTTACGCATATTTTTGCATTTTAAAAATATTTTCATTTAAGCATTATCTCCACGAAAGAATAAAAAGCCCTCGTGTAGCTAAACAGTGCGACGTTAATATTCACTCACCCTCGAAAGAATAAACCATTTTTTTTTATTTAAACGTTTTTTATTCTTTACGTTAAACATACCACGATCGGCCAATTGAGCAGTTGTAAATTAACAAGTAATATAATTTTTTTAAAAAAAAATCAATTTTTACTTAGGTCAACAAAGAAAATTTTACTTTAGTTACTTTTTATTAAATAATGACAATATAAATATGTTTATACATATGACAAAATCACAATATTATGTGGCAAAATAGAGAAAGTGATTTTCCATTTACCTTTTTATATACGGCGTTGGACTATTATTTTTGTTTGTTACTATTTGTTCATCAATTAAATTTAATTATTCCAATAAAATAGTATAGTAAAAAGAAATTACATTCTCAGAAATTAGGCCATCCCAGGTGGGATTCGAACCCATGACCTTTGGATTAGAAGTCCAATGCCATATCCATTGCGCTACAGGGATACAGCGAGCGATTTTCCTTTTTATATAATATTATTTGGACTGTTATTTTTGTTTGTTACTATTTATTCATTAATTAAATAAAAAATGAATTAATATTTGAAAAAACTGTATTAACATCAAGTGTCATCCACTACAAGTTTAAAAGAATGTATTTTAACTTGAGTGGATGAATAAGAATAATTTTATTAACGATTGAAAATTTGAACAAGATATATTTATAAATAAATATATATATATATATATATAGAGTGGGAACTATAATAGTATAGGCATTGAAGAAAAAATCATGCTTTCACTAACTTGATTTTGCAGTTTTTTTTTTCCTTTTATATAAATACAGTAAAACCTGTTTTTGTGCGGTAGATAAGAAACCGCATAAAAAGAAACCACACAAAAAATATTTGAAAATTTCATAAATACTTACATATAACAAACAACTTTGCGGATATACTACAGAAAATTATTTTTATGCGGTGGAGGGGACCGAAAATCATACTTAGAAAATACGTCAATTATTTACTAAATTTATGAGAAAGTACTTCTAAAAAAATAAATAAATAATTATATCACTCATGGAAACATTTTAAAATCATTTAATTTCACATTGTATACATGGAGAAGTTTTCAAAATACTCATATGTAATTCACTACTACTCATCTTAATCCAAAGCGCGCATCTTCCTGTGGGTTAGTTCAAACTCGCTTTCATCATTTGAAGATACAATTTCAATTGATTTATTTTTCGGTACCATAAAGTAAGTGGTAAGTTTTTACGACGACGGTCGGTTGGTCAGTTTCTTGATCAGATATGCATGATCGAAGCTCTTTTTGGAATTTCAAACTCCCTTCGGAATTGGTATCTATTTTAAGAAAATGCTTTACCTATTTGTAGGAAAGTTAGATCCCTGCATATATTTTATCCTCTCAAAGAATTCTGTTATTCTTGTCCGTCTTCATAATCTATCAAATTACTGCCATTGAAAGCTTCGTCTTCAATACGCATGCTGCAATGTTTTGAGAGAAAGGAATTGAACGCGTGTATATTGTCGAGAGACTGTTTAAAACAAATAAACAGAGCGTCTTGAAGTGTATATATATGTACATTGATAGAAAATATTACAGTGGCGCAAAAGCCGTTGAAATTCATATATAACATAAAAAAAAGATCGCATAAAAAAGATCCGCACAATAACAGGCACTACTGTATATAGAATTTTTGTGTGTGCTTATTTTAATACATGTATTCTACAGTTATTTACCATGGTCGGTCATGTGCTTGAGGATAAGCTTTTTAAATTTTTTTATTTACAAGGTTATTGGATTAGAAAACGTAGCATACAAAGCACATTCATGCATTCTATCAGTTTTCTGCGTACTTCCACAAGGACTTGAGTAGTCAGATAAAAATAGTTGATAACTAGAATTTTACGTAAGTACCCGAAGTTTCTAGTTTTAAGTAGCATTCATGAGTAAGAAAAGATAGGGGGAAAGGAAAAACAATAGTAAAACTCACAAGCAGATATTTTTCGGAAACTTGATGAAGATTAACTCTTTGACAGAAAATTTATAATTTGATTATGATAAATAATTGTTTGACTCTGTTTATAAGTTCACAGATACCAAGAATGGAGATTAGTTCGTTATAGTTGGTTTTAATGGCACATGAAAGCCATATCTGGCCAAGTCAACATTTCTTAATATGTCAGAGCTTAAATTTATCATGTGAATAATTGTTAAACATATATAATTAATCTGTAGATGCTGAGCAAATGTAAGAAGAAAAAGGGTAAATATTGATTGGACAAGAACGAGGTCACACAACTAGGAACGATCGCTCAGACACCCCGAGGGTACGTCACCCATGTTTACCAAGGATAGTAAAGCCCTTAGAAAAAATGGTGGATCACTTAGATACCTGCGAGGCACCTTTCCTTCAGTGTAATTGTTTGAATCCCACAACTGTGATAGCGTATTTTCTTAAAATATGTATTATAGAAGCTTATCCGATGTTACTAATCGATTTGTTTTGTTAAAAGTATATGTTCATGTTTATGAAGTCATAATAACAACTTTAAATCATATAGAAGACGCAAATATTTACATATGTACACTGCTGGCCACCGTAAATGCAACACCAAGAAAGATAAGAGGTAGCACAACAAAATTTATTTTGTAGATAACATGTTGACCAAGTATCAAATGATTACATTTATATACTTCTGTGTAGTGTGGTTCCTGCCAGAATCAGTAGCCAGAGTAGCCACCATTGTTGGAGATCACCGCTGCCACATGCCTCGGCATTGATTCAAACAGACTTTGGATGTGTTCTTGGGGTACAGCAGACCAAGCAGCTTCCACACGTTGCCAAAGTTGATCTGGTGTGGCAGCTGGGGGTGTAAACTGGGTCAATCGTTGAGCAATCATGAACCACATGTTTTCTATCGGCGAAAGATCCGGAGAGCGAGCCGGCCAGGGAAGCAATTCAATCTGGTGATTGACGCTGAACTTTTGGACAACGGGTTGTCGCGCATTATCCTGTTGAAATATGGCTGTGGCCAAGTCCTGAAGGTAAGGAAGGACAACTGGCTCCAACACCTCGGAGATGTAGCGCTGGCTGTTTAAAGTACCAGCAATGCGTACTAAAGGAGTGCGAGAGTGATATCCAATACCGCCCCATACCATAATACCTGATGCACGACCAGTGTGGCGGTGCATAACGCAGCTGTTCAGCATCCTCTCTCCACGGTGTCTCCAGACTCGAATCCGACCATCGTGGTGTTGCAGACGGATGCGTGACTCGTCAGTAAAGACAACTTTATTCCATTCTGCCTCCCGCATTTTTCTTTCATCGCACCATTGCCGAACTTGAAATCGTCGAAATCTCCAAGCCTTAAATAGCGCTTTGAGGTGGCGCCACAGGCGTGCGTGATGTGTGTCTGCACTGAAATTCTAATCATTTGCATATCTCACCTCCGCTAATGCATGTTGTAAATTTCATGTTATTTGAGTGCTTCCTTCTGGGTGTTGCATTTACGGTGGCCAGCAGTGTATATTTAATTAAGCAGTGTTTTTATTCAAAATTTTAACTTCATGGCAATGAATATATTTTGTTCTAGAATAATTTTACAGGATTGATTGTCTTTCAAATGTAGAAAGACGCAAGGAACTGGCAGATTGTTTTGGAATAAATCACAATTTTTTGGAATTAGTTACCATAGATTTCTTGTGGCTGCGGTAGCCAAGTTGTCAAGGAATCGGATCATTGCTAGTGTGTCATGGGTTCGAGCCCAGTACCACTGAAGACCCGTGAGCTCCAAGGTCCTCCCGTTGGTGTGGTGTGGTAGTTAGGAGAGGGGGTGCCAGCTCAGGTGTCGTCCGCGTCACTTGATCATGGTTCAAAATTACGCGGTCCGTCGCCGAAAGCCCTCGTGTAGCTGAACTGTGCGACGTTAATGTTCACTCACTCACCATAGATTTCCTTCGCACAGGAAATGTGTAACACCCATTTTAAAATATATGATCGCACAAATTTAAACACCACACAAATATGGAGCACATTAATCAAAATTTCGCTTAAGATTAATGAAACATTCACTGTGTGAAATTTTGACTGCAGTGTTTCTTTCCTGCATCGTCCTTGGATAGGCTGGGAAGAACATTCAAGGGACTTCCAAAATTTTCTTGTCAAATAATAATTGTAGAACTTTTTATATTCTTTGGAAAAACATTTTTGATGTGTAACATCTTTCCTCTCGGTTACTGGATATTTGTGAGAGTAATTTCGTGAAAAGGGACGGAAACGTGTAACAGGAAACCGGGGAAGCGCGCGCTATTTGATTTGACCAATGAGCGTGCACGGTGGCGTCGATCGACTTGCCCCCCCCCCCGGTTCATAGTTTCTTCACTAATGATGACCTGCTTTGGGCAGGGGAGGGCTTACACACAAAAACAAAAATCTTCATGTTAATCCTAAGGTGCCATTTTTTTGATGATATGGGATTGATATTTGAGGGATCGATAGTATTACCCGTTTGGTTACGAAATACAAGAACTCGACCATTCCCCCAGGTGCCTCCCCCTAGACAGAATTTTGCCAATAGCTCGACACCTGAGCCTCTCAGTCCGCTCGGACCTAGCTCATTCGATCTCTCTGCCTCCATTGTATATTATCATCAAATTTCTTGCTCATAGGATCATTCCTTGTATTTTATTTCAACGTTTAAACTTTTTTTTTAAAATTTGCAATATCTTGAAATGTATTTGAGTCTGCTTTGAGATTTGAATCACAGGTTTCCCTCGGCGAGACCCATCCATTTATCCACTTATCCCTCTTTTGGTAGACATAGGGGGCTAAAATATGTTCCCATGTTATTCCTATGGGGTTGGGTAAAATTTTGCCCCCCCTCCCTTTTAGAATTGAGCTAGGGTCCTGATATTTGGAGGTTCGATAGTATTACGTCATATCACGAGATATACTAGAAATCGACCTCCTCGGGTACTCCCCCCCCCCGCCTACAAGGCTATTTTCTTTATATTTCGAATCCTAGGCCACCTTCGCCATTCGTACCAGCCTGATTCGATAGATATCCCTATGAGTTTTCTGCACATATAATTTTATTGCAATAATCCTATTTCCTCCCCATTTCATGTTTTTAAAGTATTTTAAATTTTTTAAATTCGTCATCTCTCCGAGAATTTTTGAGTCTCTGCTTTGAAACTCGAACCATAGGTTCTCCTCGTCGAGCTACATCTTTTTATCCAATTTGTTCTATTGTAGTTGGCCCAGAAGGATGCTTCGTCGCTAAAATTAAAAACCCCATGTTAATCCTATGAGGTTTGAAGGTTTGGTGACGCCATGAACTAAGTGTGATGGGATGATGATACTTGGGGAATCCCCCCCCCTTTGCTTAGTTCAGAGTTATCCATGTTCGTTCTCGACACAGATGCCCTCCCCCCTCTTGGGGTGTTAGTTTCGTTATTTCTTCCTGCCCTAAATCCGCCCCATTTGCACCTACAGGCCGAGTACCTACTATGTTCGATTTGCCTCCTTTTTCTCTACAAAAAGAATGGGTGTCCAGTTACTGGGTGCCCCTACTATTTTATTTAACTATTTTAAATTTTTTAAAATCACAATCACTCTGGATTTTTTACGTCACACTCGGAATATTTACGGCCCATCCATGTGACCTTTTTGACAAGGTCCTCAGCTAGCTATTACACCATAGTTATCAAAAATCACCACTCTTCCCCAAATTGAACAAGAGTAACTTTTTTTTGATAAAAAAATTGCATTACTCTTTGTGTTAATTAAGTAAAATTTTCATTAAAGATATATAATTATTCGATAGAAAATTATTTCCAATCATACCCGATTCATTTTTTTCAGGATTTAAGTTACTATTGCGTATTTACCACGATAACATATCAGATGTTACATATCATATGCGACTACTGTAGGGCTCGCTCCTTTTTTTTTTCTATGTGTGTGTGCTGCTAAATTTGGCAGCTTTGCAATAGTTGGCGACCAAATTTGTTCCCGAAGTCACTTATATTTTTCAAGATCACTTGAATGAGTGACCTTGGCTTCTTTAGCTCACAACCATCTTTCCGGCCAAAATACTCTTTCGGCAGAGAAGCGAACTGCATTCAAAATTTCCGTCACTTTGTCCCACTCAAAATTGGCTACTTGGTATGGTTTTATGTACCAAAATAAATTGGTCAGCTAATCCTTTTACAATTTTGTGTGTTGGAATTCGTACCTGCTTTAACTCATAATGAACTTAATTTTTTAAAAAGCATATTAAACCAATGAAGATAAACAGAGTTTTCAGTTTTTTATTTGATTAAAGTAGTTTTTCAAAAGATGATACTCTCTGGTTGAAATCTAAAACTGTTCTTCGCAAAACTTTTGACAGAACAATTAAATTATGTTGTTGCTCAAAGTCGTAAAGTTAAGTGCCAGCTCAGTTCTCGACCTCGTCATCTGATTTTTTTTAAAAAAAATATGTTTCCTGGGCATTCTATCGCAGAATTTATTGAAGTAAGATGTCGTAATAATTTGCCTTATGACGCGCAGCTTTTAATGAATTTAAGCATTTGAAATCAATAAAGTGTGCACTAATTACGGACATGCATAAATGCATAAATAAGAGTATTATGAATCATATAATTAATTATATAATTCGCTTATAAATAATCATAAACATTTCAAATTTAGCTGTAAAATATTCAATAATATATTTGCTTGTGTTTATTTATTTGTTAGCTTGAAATACTGGTAGTAGGTTAAAAGGGAAAAAAATTATTATTTTTTTAAAGTTAACCTTTTTTTAAAAAAAAAATATTATTGTTTGTTAAAATGACGGTCTTTTTGATTTCGAAAAAAAAAAAGCCTTTAAAAGAATAGTTGTTACTCATCAGACTTACGTTAACATATTTGTAAAGTACCTTTTTCTCCTGATTTTTAATTGTCAATACGGTGCTTGGCTAACTAAGTACTTATTGAAAGTCGTAAATAGAGAGTTTGGAAATTTTTGAGAGCTTCAATTTTTGTACTTCATCCAAATGAATACAACTTTTTAAAGCAAGAAACGTAACAGCTTGAGTTAAATTTCGAAAAACATCTATTGTGTTTATGGTTGATTGATCAACTAGAAAATGTTTCCGAACGCTTAAAACATCTCAATAATTTTTAAATAGATTTCATTTTTTCTTCTTGTATTTTGTGAATTTTAAATCCTTTCTAAAAAATTTCGAAAGCACAATTTATTTTTTAGATTTTTTATTAGTTGTTAGCCAATTATTACTTTTATTTTCCAAATAGTGCGAAAAATGCGAATTTTATGTCTTATTCTTTGATTCAGAATCCTGTTTTTAATTATTTATTTTAAATAATTTCATTTCAGTGAAGCGTACATTTTCAAGTAAAATTTAATAATTGTAAAATAGTTGGAAAATAACTCATTTTGTTTTAACATTATAACCTTGGTTTAGTGAAATAAATAACATTGAATGAAAATTAAATAAATATTTGAAATAAAAACCATGTATATACATAAACAATTAACATATGTATAATTAAATATTAAAGTTCGATTTCATGGAAAACACGTGATTGCATATGTTGTCTGTGTTCGTATTCACTATAAAATATTCAGTAATACAATTGCTCTTGTAATACTCTGGTGCTAGACAAATTTCATCTACTTGACTTGAATTTCGTCACGATATAGAGCATTAAGTAAAACCATTTGTTCTTAATAAAATAGTAATAATCTTATAAATCTGATATAAAAGTATATAATTTTGAAATACTTTCTGTGAACTTTGAGATGATGTTTGCAACATTTATAACAATAAAAATTGTACATATACACTGGTGTGCAAAAATTAAGGACGAAGTTGAAAAATTAGCATATCAGCTGAACGAAGAGGCAGAGCGGACAGAAAGACCAATCAGGAGATTAAGTGAGGTGATGTACGGTAGCACATGCGCAGATATGCAGGTAGACGTAATGGGGGAGTGTCTGAGTAGTAAAGCATGTTGTCGGTGTAAGATTAGTATTTCTGGCAAAGAGATTGCACACCGTATAGCAGTTAAAATCACACCGAGTTGCTGCCTCAGCGAGAAATGGCGAATAATCAATCTGTTAGACGACATCTGGATGCTTTTACCCGAGGTCGAATCATTGGGAAGTTGGAGGAAGGTCGCAGTGTGACAAGTGTGGCTGCAGAGTTCGGAATTGCTCACAGCATCGTTTCACGACTTTGGAGACAATTTCAAACTACAGGAACAGCTATCCGGGGGTTCAGTAGTGGTCGTCCACGAGGAACCACACCCGCAGATGACCGGTATATTGCCTTACAGGCCAGAAGAAACAGGCGGCAGACAGCGGGAGAAATCGCTAGACACACGACACAGGCAACTGGACGACCGATATCGCGTTTTACCGTGGCCAGAAGACTGCACGGTGGTGGTCTGTTTGCACGACGCCCTGTACGGTGTGTACCTCTAACGCCTGCCCATCGGAGAAGGCGTTCTCTGTGGTGCCGGGAATACCGGAATTGGAGAGACAATGAATGGGGACGAGTACTCTTTACAGATGAGAGCAGATTCAGTCTGAGTAGCGATTCTCATCGCATACTCATCTGGAGAGAGCGGGGAAGCCGCAATCATCCCTCGAACATCATTGAAAGGGACAGGTATGGAGGTGGCGGTGTTCTCGTTTGGGGAGGCATCATGCTTGGTAGTCGTACAGACCTTCACATCTTCAACGCAGGTTCAGTCAACGGGACCCGTTATTGTAACGAGATTCTTCTTCCATATGTGCGTCTTTTTAGAGGCGCTATGGGTCCGCAGTTCCTTTTCATGGACGACAATGCACCATGTCATCGCACAGTAGCTGCCGAACAGCTCTTAGAGAGTAAGGATATTGAACGTATGGATTGGCCGGCACGATCTCCGGATCTCAATCCCATCGAGCATGTATGGGATTTTCTAGGCAGACGCTTGGCAGCTCGTACCTTACCACCAGTAACGATTCCGGAGCTTCGATTGACGCTGCAAGACGAATGGGCAGCAATGCCTCAACAACTCATTGACACCCTCATTCTCAGCATGGGCAGACGCTGTGAAACCTGCCTAGCAGTCAGGGGAGATCATATCCCCTACTAAAGACCGTATATTTCTTGCTGGACACCCATTACAGGGATGTTTCGGCCTTCAGTCGCATTGCGCTCCATGCTACTTTTTCAATAAAGCTTCTTTTTATCCCTCTGATTTCTCTTTTAGTAAGTGTTGCTTACATTACTCATGTCCTTACGTATTGGGGATCTTACGGTATTAAATGTGTTGATTTGGAATGCTTTTGTACAAAGTTATATTGAAAAAACCGTCTCGTCCTTAATTTTTGCACACTAGTGTATTTAATTCAGTATTTAAAAAATCATTATTCTTAGTGTAAAGTAGTATTAGAAACTGAAATAAACTATGGAATCGTGATCAGTCATTTGTTATCTCATGATGTGTGTTACTACTTGAGATAAAATGTGAATTCTTACCTGAATTGTAATTATTTAATATCTTCGAGATCATTCTTAATCTCATGATAAAGTAGTAATAAGAAAAATTGGTACTTACGTCTTATATCGTAGACCAATTTCTTCAAAACAAAAGACATTGCCAAATGCCACGATTTGCAACCAATAGGGGAAGCCATTCTAGCGCATGTTTGAATAAAATAATAAAAACGATGTCAGAAATCGGAAATGTTTTTTAAATTAGCGACGTCTTTTGATTTGGCGAAAGAGGTAGGCTGTATAATATGTAAGTACCGAAAAATTCTATTCCTTTTAAATTGACTACAGGCAACAAGTATTTATTAACACCCAATCATAGTCACAAGGCGAACACTGCACCAGAGCCTAGTTTCCAAAATTTCATATCATGTTACATGTGGGGATTTGAAAGTTGATGTCTGTCAACTGTTTTGAAATCGCAAAAAAAATGTTCTTTTGGAATATCTACTTCCCTTCTCAAGTCTAGACAAGTGTATTTATTGGAACTCTATAAAATTTGTTCGAAGTAGCTAAGAATATTGAAGACGAATATTGTACTTTTCTTCCAATTTTTAAAAGTACTTTTCATTTATTTTTTCGAGTACGAAAACCCAAAACCGAATTATTAAAATGGAAGTTTTCGAAGTTGAATCTTTAATTAGCTGCACAAATTATTTTATCTTGGGAATTTTGGATCGTGTGAAACTAAGTGTGTGAAAAGAATTTAAGTTACTACAGACTTTAAACTTAACAATAATAATGAGAATTTGCTTACAGTAAATAATCGAGCATGTAATATATCAGACGTACCAGAAATTAAAAGCACGGCCCTTGTAACCAGTATAATCATTAACTTGTAAGTAGTAAAATTATGGATTGATGACTGGTTTTACCATCGTCTTTAAAGCTGTATAACTGTGTGAAGAAAATTACTTGAAAATCAAAGCATTTTTATTACCATAATTTGGACGAGAATGCTGTGTAATTGAATTAATGAATCTATTTCAACTGAAAGAGGAAAAGAAAATGGAAAAGAAGAAAAAATACAAAAAAAGTATATAGCGTAACGAATTGGTTCGAACTTCTGTACTGCCAGTATGTGATATTTAAAAAATCTAATATTTTATGTTTCGGAAATTAAAGAAAGAGAGAGAAGAACACAAATTCATGAGAGTGAGATTTTAAGATATGTGAATTATTAACATTATATTTATATAAGTATAAATTGATTTCTATGTAGAGTAGAATATATTTATTCTTTTGATCTGTGTGGTTGTTCTATAATTCTCTCATTATAATAATTATTTATAGTTCTCTGTGGAGAATTGTAGAATAACATTTAAAACAAAACACATTTTCATATTAATATGACATGAGAATAAAACTATAATGCCCCTAAAATGCATTAAATATTTTGTTTCATTATTTTTAGAACAAATTAAATGTTCAATACTTTAATTTTTCCTACTTCTGGTTCATAGAGAGAAAAAAGGCAATTATGCGCTAAGCCATTTCAATATCATTTGAATAACTATATGTGATAATAAATACAGAGAACTGAACTGGAGTGAATACTTCTAATTGAATTTTTATTTTCTTAATAGCATTTGGTACTATTAAATCAAAAGCATTTTCAGAGTTCGTATTTATTTTGCTACATTTCTTAAAACCTGAATTACATAACCTTGCATTGTATCTTCATTTTTTTCATACTATTCTTGAATTGTTTAAAATTTGTTTGCAATGCACACACATTTCAGGGCCATTATTAATCAGGTAAGATTATGAAGAATACATATCTTCATGTGACTAGGAATATATACTGTTAAATAATGGGCTATTAATACAGGCAAATGAATAGTAGTATACTTATCTGGTAAATTCTATTGATGTATTCATTGTATTTCACTCAGTATTCAGAATATAGAATTTACAGTACGTGGAATGTACTTAAAAAAGGAATGATTTTATTTAATTAAGCGTTTCTTTTCTTTGATTCGGAGATTTTATTTAGCTTCAAATTAAGGTCATGGTTAGAGAGATATAGTACTAGAAGAAAATTCAAATTAATAACCTTTTTTTAAACAGGCATTACTCATAAAAAAATTGAAATAAATTTCCTAAAAGTCATTTGTATATCAAAGCATTTATTGCCATTTGGATCGGTATGATTTTTGATGTAATTTTTTAAGGAAATAGATACTTATTTTTTTAGGAATAATAAAAGGAAAATAATAAAAGATCCACGCTACAAAAATACAAAACATTTATTTTATTCTTACATAATTTGTACAAATGTGTGTATTTTTATAACATAACAATATTGTAGAAAATTTATTCTGATATAAAAATTCAAACTGTGATTTGTATTTTTGGCCTTGGTTAATGTGTTTCGTTGCAAATCATTCTCAAACAATACTTCTGAATATTGTTGCAAGATTTCACAAACTGCACATTTATGTATACTTAACTCTTTTATTTAAAGAAATTTTAAGCTCATAATAAGAGATAATGTACATCTAATTTATATTCTTTTTTGTCATGATTATCTGTTTCATTTTTAATTTGAAAGTCCCGAATTCAATTATTCTCTTCATTGATTCGATGTTCTTAGGAAAAACATTGTCTCATTCTGTTATATAGTAATAATATTTGATTGATGTAAAGCGAAATAAATTACGTATGATAGTTATTTGCTGTCCATTCACAAAATGAGATTAAATTTTAAAGAGTAATAGAAAACGTAAATATTTTGTTTTAGTAATTTTGCTTTGGATACTAAATATTTAACAATGAACTATTTTAGAATATCCTAATTTTGACTGTGTTACCATTTTATAGGCTGTTGTCTTAAATATTGAAGTCTTTAAGTGTGTAAAAATTTATACTTTTTTTAAACGAACGTTCTGTTTAAATAATTTAACCGCTTAATTTACTCGAATGCTAAATTATTCACAAAATGCAGAAAAAGGGAAGACTCTGACTGGCATTACATTGCAACTCTTCAAGAAATGCCAGTCTGGCTGATAGATCTAGAAATCTATCAAATATGGAGATCGCAGTCCGATTCAGGAAATCCAGCAGACGCGAAATCAGCACAAAAACAATTAAACTTGACACCTCTGAAACGAGGTAGTGATCAATGGATGAACTTGACATGAAATTATCCACCATGCATTGGAATAAAAAAAGGAAGTAAAAAGAATCAGTTTATCACTAAATTCTCGAAAATTGGCTTAATAATCTTCATCATAGTGGACTCCGGCAGCTTGGTTAGATGCATAGGGCTGGTAACCTGCAGACGCCCTTGCATTTGCTGCTCGGTGCTGTTGCCTTGGGGGAGCGTAGGCAGCTGTAGGCCTTTGAGGAGCAGCTGCTGCGGGTCGCCTGGCCTGAGGTTGAGGCTGGTACTCTTCACTGCTGTAATCAGGCTGTGATTGTGGTTGTGCACCTCTGTGGGCTTGTTGGGCTGCTGCTGCTTCTCTATAGGAAGCCTGGGGTGGAGCTTGTTGAGGTTGCTCAACACGGTAAGCTCCAGGAGGTGGGGAGGGTCTAGCTGGGGCTGAGGCTCTGTAGTTGGGTGGGGCTTCAACGGGGTATGATTCTAATGGCCTGGATGGTCTGGAAGCTGGTCTAGATTGTGCTGCTGGTTGGGCTGGAGCTCTGTATGTTTGCTGAGGTGCTGGTTGGGCTGGAGCTCTATAAGTTGGTTGAGGTGCTGGTTGGGCTGGAGCTCTGTAAGTTGGCTGGGATGGTGGTGGAGCTGGAGCTACTTGTCTTGGTTGAGATCGTGGGGGAGCTGCTGGAGGAGCGTAAGCTTGTGGTTGGGGTTGAGGTTGAGGAGCTGGGGCTCTTCTTTGTTCTTGTGGGGCGACGAGGGGGTCTCCGACAACGTAACCATCGGGATAATATCTCTGAGAGTATCTGGCTGTGTTGTTTGGACCCTCATAGTCAACAGGCTAGAGAACGATAAATGTTACAAAATATGAGAAATATTTAGTTTTTCTTAGAAATTAGAATGTTAACCAAGTCTCATGAAATGTATTTTTGAAAATACATTTCATGGTAATTTACAATTCATTTGCCTTAATTAACAACACTACAGTTTTTAGGGCAGCTTAAAATACAAATTTCGTATTGCCCTAGAATTAAGTTTTGTTTGTTGAAATTTATAGCTAGAATGTCTTTAGGTATCAGACTTAATTTTGAATCTGAAAATCTTGGTATTCATTAAAATTAATATAAATCCGAAAAGCAAAATCCGAAACATTTTTCCTTTCGTATTGTTACGTTTTGCAGAATGTCCGACTTCAAAAAACTCAAAGGAGCTGAAAATATAGCATTTAATAATTAAAAAGTATTTAATAATGTAAAATCTTTATCTTTATTTTTTTTATTAAATTTATTTGCCAAGCTTCTGAAGCAATATTCTTCAAGGCATAAGAATGCTTTTTTTTCCAAGTGTTTTTATTTTCTTAAAATTTTTATTCAGAACAATTTTTTTGAGTTAAAAATACTTTAAATTCGGTTATTCTAAGCATACACGGTTCATATATTCGAAATATTTAAAAACTCGATCTAACATATCCTTTTTAAAAATTTTGCTGTAGTTGTTATGGATATATTCCAATAGTTCGTTCCAGATTTAAATTTAAGAGAACAGAATGCATAAATAATAAAGGAAATTGCAGCTACGCTACATAAAAAAATTAGAACAAACCTTTCTAACAACTTACCTTGTACAAATATTCATTGACGAAGTGGAATTTTTGAGACTGAGCGCAAATGTCTTGAGCGTCTGGTACGCAGTTCAAGTGTACTTGATGGAAAACTGTGTTTTCAGGGCACATCCATGAATGTTTGGCACCACCCACGCAGTAATGGAAGACCTGGCAGTTGACGCTGTCGTCGGCATAGTAACCGTCTTGTTTACCACCACAGGTAAATTGGGAGTCTTGAAGCAGCAAGGTCAAGGGGTCGGGACCTTGTTCTTCTTCGGGTTCTTCTTCGTGTCCGTTCAGTGATTGTTGTGGAGCTGAGCCGTACTGATTGGTAAAATAATATTAGAATTTTTTTTTAGATAAAATGTAAATTTAATACTTAACCTTCACAAGTATCTTCTATACAAATCGGTTGCCGAATCAGTATAACTGAATTTTTGCTTTACCCGGGGTTAGAATATATTTAATATGAGCAATTTCAATAATAAAATGTTTTTTCAGCAGTCGCTTTCTGAAACGATAAGATTTTGGGGGATGGTGCAAAATCCATCCTTAGACCAAGAGATTTTTAATTTTTAGCATAGAGAATATGTTTTGGCGCTTTCGTCGGCGTGTTTTGTAGAATATACCCCCCCCCCCCGCGCTCCCATAAAAGAAGTCTGTGTACGCTACTGTTCTTTAGTTCTAACATAATTATTTTACCTAAATCTTCTATCACCAATTAGGGCTTGGAACATTCTTCAAATTCCCAGGGAAATCTTCTTGCTGGAAGATTCCTTCGTGTCTATTGGATGTAACTTTCGTGGACATATGATTAGCTATAATCACCGGATCACATTAGATATTCCATTGGAGGAATTTTGATTGATTTTTTAAATCTGTGCAAAGAACTTTTTTTGTTCATTGCATTTCTCACCAAGTGTTAATTTGGGTTTTTTTAAATATGAAACTTTTTCCATAGTATAGAAAGACATTGTGTATTGAATCTCCAACAGTTCAACAAGGATAGTATGGAATGCTTTTAATTTTAAGTATATTTAATTATATATATAATAGAAAAATTTTAAGTAAACTCCTACTTTAGTCCACACCTTTGGCGACAGAAAAAAATGATGCCTAATTGTGCCAACAACTCACTTTATTGCATTATACCCAATATGAGAACAACAGTTCGCCAAGTTGGTGTTACATTATGGTGTGACATGAGAAATATATGAGATATTGAAATGAGAAATAAGCTAGGCATTTATTAAGGACTTGCGATTTAAAGTGAACTGCAAATTTTATTTTTAGTTTCAGAGTAATTTCAATATATATTTCAGCATCAAAAAGACGTTCTGAGAGCATGCATTTAAAAAAAAAAAAAAACGCCGGGTGTGGAAATTTTAAATTCTGAAATTTTATAAAAAAAGAGATATACTGTTTAAAAAAAATTTTTTTTTTTATAAAATAATCTCAAATAAATTACAATAATTATTTTACCAAGTGAATCGCCCAGTTATTTTTTATACAAGGAAATCATTTTGAATGATTTCATCATTAATGGTCTCATTTGCCTGAAAATAAGATTATAAATCACATTTACTAGAATAACAAATATGTTTCGCTCTAGTAAGTTTCAAATACTTTGAATAAGAATAATATAAATAAAATTTATAAATATTTACCATAGCAAGTATTGATATTCATCGAGGGGTACTCAATATTGTATCTTTCACATAACAAACAAAAAATAACGGTATAACCGATATAAGGCCTTCCTACGAATTGATTTTTGACGATTTGTGCGCACAACCTGAGATACCCCGAATAATTTTAGCACACAACTTATACTACACTAGATACATTATAACTGCCTTCGGCTATGAAACAAGGCGAAAAGTAATTACTATAAATTCATAACTAATGAACTCTTTTTAGAAAATGATGATAATAAAGATGTGTCAGGGTTTCCAGGTAGAATAAGTAAAACAATTACAAGCTCGGTTGCAAGTAGCCCGTGTATAGCTCTGAAATGTGTAAAATCCTAGTTTGGTTCACACTTTGGCGAGGGAAGAAAAAAGTAATGCCACATTGTGCCAACAGCTCGTTATCATCTGCATTGGAATTTTATCTTATAGCGTGACAATAATTTTCCAAACTGGCAATAAATAAAAGTAAGTATTAATACTTGATGTTATTAAAATGAAACAAAATAGCCTTTCTACTAGCTGAATTGAAAAGAAATTAAGCTTCCGGGGCTTACCTTATTGGCTCGATTGCCTGAAGACGAAGATGCCCGTCTTCTTGGAGCAGCATCTCCATGGGATGATCTGGGTGACGGGGCAGCTTGTCTAGGAGCTTCGTATGCGGGCTGTGGTGCAGGGGCTACTGGAGCTTGAGCCCTGGCCTGAGGCTGGGGAGCATATTGGGGCTGTACAGGCTGGGCTTGAAATTGCCTGCGAGGATAGACCTCTCCTTCATCTTGCTCTTCAGCGTATACTGGGGCGGCTTGGGCTTGAGGACGAAGCGCCCTGTCACTTCGGGGTCCAGGGAAGGAATAGGAGGCTTGTCGTTTCACCTAGCCAGAAAATAAGGATCGAAAGATATATTTTTTTATTTGAAAAATCTAATTTTTTGATTTGCTAGATTACTGAAATGAAAAGGATTAAAACAATGGAAGGAACTCAAAAACGAAATATATATACAGATAAGTTCAGCTCCAATTATCAGACTTGTATAGATTTTTTTTAACTTATATATTTAATTACTTTCTAGTGGTTTTAGATTTGTTTTAAATGCTATCGTGTGGATTAATTTATGATTTTTGTATCCTAAGTCTAACATTGACAATTAAATAATTTCCTCAATTTGGGAAATGGCTTTGTATAGAATAAATAAAATCACATTAAATATTTAAAACTTATACGTTTAAATGTGTGTAATAGTGTGTTTTATACCGGTGCGTATAGTAACAATATCCGAAAGCTGTTAAAAATTCAACTTTTGAATGCTCATTTTATTGCATATTTTGAAAGTACAAAATTATTATTAGTATTTTTTATTTTGGTGTTAGCAAAAATAAATTCATAGAAGACGTAGCGCATAATTATGTTTTAATGATAATATAATGCAGCATTTCTTAGCCATTGAGGTGGCAGCGGTAACTGAGTAGTCATGAGGGTGAACTTGGTGTTGTTGTTGTTTCTTTTGAGTTTTGGATTCGAATTCCGATATGGCTGAAGAGCCGTTATGTGGAAGGGATAATGCATATTAAAAATTTCAGTTCAAAGTCCTTGATGTATTGTGGAAATTTAGAAACAGGAGTACCCACTGAGGTGTTATCTTTGACCGCGGTTCAAAATAACTTGGTCCGTCACCAATAGCCTTCCTGTTGCTACTAATAAAGACATAAATAAATAGTCTTTTTAACCATCGAACTTTGGCATCAATTGATTCGGATAGCAAAAAGCAAGATCTTTGAGAATTAATGTTTCGAAACCGAATTATTAAAAGAAAATACTTTGAGAAATAATGTTAAGATTTTCTTAAAAAAATGATAACGTAGAATAAGAATGCAATGAATGAAAATGGAAGAAATCATTTCTCCCAGTTTTCGAGAAGACACGAGGTTTAATATTTCGCAAAGAAAATTTTCTGGAAGTGGCATTGATGTCTTTATATCGTTGAAATGCTTTGCGGGAGAGTTCTATTGATTTTGCAGAGACAATATAACTATCTAAACTGTTTGAAGAAATCCATTGATTAGATTGCAGATCTTTCATACGTAGGGACAACATCGAGTTCGTAGCCATTGATGTTTCAATCAAGCTACTTGTTCGAGAATTGATTTCACTAAATGCCGTCGCGAAGAACAGCTTATGCAGGTTAAATTTATCCAGGTTCAAAGTCCTCACGTTGGTGGGTTGTGGGAATTTGGAAAAAGACGAGCCATTCTCATTAATTGACAATAATTCATAATGAGGAGACATGTCATTAATACACTTTTTGTTGCTTCATAATGCGTCGTTAATAGATAATTAATCAATCCGCTAAAGACCTTTCTTGTAGAAAGGTTAAGGCACGTTAAATTTGTCGTGCTGCAAGTCCTTACGATGGCGCGGGATGCCAACTTAAATGCCGATATCGTCATCTGACGTTGGCTATAGGCCGGAACCTAAAAGAACACTCTAAGTCCCAGTTGATGAGTGGGAGTCCTCCAGGGAATACAGTAAAACGTAAGGACAGAAACACATAATTTTATAATATACGTTCAAATATTATGTTTAGTGATATGTCGAAATAAAATAACGCAGTAGGGATGAATTACTATGATTCCTTGTAGACGAAAGCTAAAATAAATTTTACGATGCATTTCTCAGAAAATTTTGCTTCATTATGTTAATTCTTATTAAAGTTAACTGATTTTTTTTAAAAAAATGCTTATGTTTTTAATTTTGGGTTCATGATGTTTCATTTTTAATTAATCTGAAAATGTAGAATTTGTTCTAAAATTCAGCTGAAAGAGACTTTTGATTATTGCATTTATCTAATTTTTTAAAACTAGAAACAGTTTTACAACATTAAAGATTCTTTTCAATTTTAATTTTTGTTATAGAAAAAAATGCCTGGTTTACATAAACGCACGTGTATTCCGTATTTCAATTATGTTTTTAATTAAATTTTTGGGATAATAGATCCATGTTTATGCCAGAAATGAAAAATAAATTTCGCTTACCCTTTCTTCAGCTAACGTTCCAACTCCTAAAAAAGAATGAAAAACATTAATTATTTGGCACATTCAATTTCTAAAGTTTCTTAAGAGAAACCTAAATAAATGCTAACCTCAATACTTTCACAGAGGAAAAGTAATAAAAAATAAACTGATAGTGTGTTATTTCTAATGTGTGTGTCTTTCTTATACATGCATTTTAATGGAATTTTGAATTGTTTCAATTCAAACATATTTTAAATTCTAATTGCTTTTCTACTTTTTCATGAATTTATTTCTATGCCATTGTCTTCCCAATCGTAGAAGTCCTTCAACTTATATTCTTAAGGCTTGCATTCACAATTTCAAAAGGCTTATCGGCCATTTTGAATCTGGGAATATAGTGTGTTAAACATACTATTGAAAACCCATTTTTCTCCTTAAACTTAAAGTAGTGCATTGATTTGAATGCAATGAAGTACGTCCAAAAAACAAAATAATAATAATAATAATAATATCTGCACTAAAATTACAATTTATTTAATTTTTAAAAATATTTTAATGTAGTTTGACCCCGATTTAACGAATTCATTGGGACTAAACACTTTATTCGCTAATTCAAGATTATTCGTAATATCGGAGTCAAAAATTTTTTTTTCAACTTACCTTTTTGAAATTTTGTAATAAGTAACTACACAAAAATAATCATAGTTAGTATTACGCACTTTTTATTCGGCAGCTAAAAATAAAACTTAGCTAATAATTACACACAAAATAATTGGAGATTTTAAAACGCTGACTAAAAGATGCTTGACAATCTTTTTGATTCTTGACTCGAAATTTTTTTTATCTTTGACTTTATGCAAGGAAGAAAATACTGCATCATTTACATCCTGCAGCCTTACAGATATGTTTTCACAATTTCTGACAGTGTAAAGCATTAGAAATTCTAACAGTTTTGAAAGTATTTTTATTATCAATTTCTGTATCATAATCGCTATTCATTGGTTTCGACAAATCAACGATTTCCTCAACTTCAGTTACACCGAATTTTCGGCAAAACCGTAAATTTTATAAGCCTCCTTTCTCTTAAGAAAGAGAACAAGTGGTAAAATATTCTTTACTTTGTAGAGTGGGATGAGATAAAGGAATTTCCTGTCCTATTCAAAACTCCCGCAATAGCTTACTCATGATTCATCTGCGCCTATTAAGTCTAATAAGGGGTTGTATCCTTTCCCGTAGAATTACAAGAAAATATTTTTCTGTTTCTAACAAAAAAAGGTGTCATTTAAAAAGAAATATCTCTCTCTCGCTCTCCATTTTTTCTATTCCAAACTAATAAAAAAAATCTTTTTTGGCTGTTGAAATAATTCGTTAATTCGGGGTTTATTCGTTAAATTCGTTTACCTTCATTTTAATCGGGGAAAAGAAAACTTCGTTAAATTGTGAAATTCGTTTATTAGGGGTTCGGTAAATCGGGGTCCGGGCTGTAATTCATTTGTGGTCTTTTGAAAAATATTTATGTAAAAATATATTTTCAGGAATCAGAGGGAAAATGTTATTCCAGAGAAAAATTCATTATTTTTTACTCTTTCGGAATCATTCAATTTCTTTCAAATCGATGTTCCAGTCTAGTTTTGAGGACGAAGGTAGAATTTCCATAAAATTGATATTAATAAGTTCACGAATTCATAATCGTTGATAGACGAAAAAATATCCATTAAAACACTGTTAAAGGATAATTTTAAGAACATTACTTAAACGGTTTTTAACCTCAATGTATAATTCGAAATAAAATTTTACTTACCTAATAACAGCAGACAACATATCAGAATCTTCATTTTTGCGTTTGCTTATCTGTAAGAAAGAAAATAGAACACATTAAGAACTTAAAGGGAATGCAAAAGCGGATAGTTCTTCAAATAAAAGTAATTTGTTTGTCGAATGTGACTATTCTTAGCAATTTTTTTTCGGAGAAAGAGTTCATTTATTCATTTCAGGAGCATTTTTAAGACTATTTTTTTTTTCAAAATAACTTTTTCAAAATAAACTTAAAGATGTGATAGAAGGACAACTTTTTCTTTTTTTATTATTAATGAGTGACTTTTAATGTTTTAAATAAGAACAAGATTGAAGAAGAAAGGGATTTTTTTTTTGAAACAGTAAATTTTGCGTTAAATTCTTTCAATGTTCAAGATGAACATTGTTAAAAAATATGCGAAAAGAAAATAACAAAGCTATTGAATTAAAATGACAAAAACTTTTCTTTGAGGGAAGGGATCCAAAGAGCAACAACGTAAAATTTCTTATGGTTTTTTTTCGTATGAACAATCATTAACAGATTGTAAAACATAAAATAATTTCTATGGCTGTGCAAAGTACTCTTTTTGCGAAAAATTGTTTTTGTTAAATTGCATACTGAGATTTCAATTTCCGCTACATGAAATTAGAAATCGAGGACTTGAGCATTCAAGTTCTAAAAGGGAAATGACGTGTAAAAGTTTCGTGATTGAAACACATTGATTTTTTCGAAATGGTATATTATTGAGAGGCCAAAAGAAATGACTGATAGAAAAATTAATCGATGAATATTTAATGTTTTAAATTTAAATAAAGTAGATAATAATTTTTTAAAGCATTCTAAAAAGAAACAAAAATTAAAAATGATTCCTAATACTTTCTTGCTTTGAAATAGTATAGAACAACGCGTAAATTTCGTGATTTCGAGCAGTCGCATTAATAATATAATAGTCAACCATCAAGTTAGTATCACCCATGTCACGTGACATTCGACTTGCATTTATTTTCGTTTTTGATAAGCATTGAATAATGTTTCGGTACAGCAGATTGCCATGTTGCACTGCTTAGTGCGTTTTTTTCCTTCTTTAGCCATAAAAATAAAAGTTCTCTTTTTGATATATTAAGGCAAATAAAAATTATTCTTATTATATAGTTCTTATTCTTCAGAGTTATAATTCTAGCTCTATAATTAAAATAATTCTTTGTTCTTAGTTCTATACTCGTTAGTTCTATAATTCTTCAGATTTTACTCAGTGTGCTCCTTTTTTCCTTTGAGGAAATGATCTCGTTTATTGCGGAGGTGGTGCCAGGGCTCTTCTCGTCGTGGTCAATCTATAACATTGTATTTTTATTTTAAAAAGGCAAAAAAAGATCCTTTTTTTTAAAAAGAATTTAATAAAAAAAAAATGACATGAAAAATAGTTTTATTTACTTGCTTTTTAGTTGGATATTTATTTTTAGACATTTAAAGAATTCAGTATTTGAGAGAAAAGGGATCTTTCGAGGATGTATGAAGATTTCCAGAAATATTATTAATAATTTTCTTCTTCAGGATATATCTATAAAAATGTTATATGGTCAGAATTCATACTTTTTTTTATTTGACTGAGTTATGATATAGCTTAGTTTAACATACATAACTTAAACGCAAATTTAAATAGTAATGCACTAAATAACGAAGAATTAGGATTCTTTTGGTGAAAATTTTACATATTATAATCAAAGCACTAATGTTATCATGATATGAAATCAAAAACATTTTAAGATAATACTATTCTTAACTGAAATATTAAAACATTCGAAATGTACGTTAATATCTTTTTCATTTCTTATCTATTTGATAAGAAATACACCTGTCTCTTTTAGATAACCTAATTCATATTATAGAGTAGAATTATACCTTTCTTGGTTGTACAATATTTATGCAACGTGACTTCTGTATGAAATATTCCCGATGGAATGTTTATAATGTGACATTTTTTAGATATAAAAATAATGTGCTTTAAAATTTTATTTTGGAGAAAACATAGTTTCATTTGGGTGATGGATAGCATTGTTTAAAGATGGGGTAAAAAAACGAATTTGTAAAATAAAATACGCAATTACTTAAAACAGTGATTAAATTAAAGATAAAGCGAAGCTTGCATCAAATTTTGAGAAAGAAAATCGAGAAAAGTTTAGTATTTTATAAAAAATGCTCGAGTTTGAGTTTCTGTTCAACCAAATTTGGCATTTACAAAGCAAAAAGAAGAAAAGTTTTATGAAAGTTAAAATAGGGAGTAAAATTCTTGTGTATAGATAAAAATATGATTAAAAAAAATGTAGAAAAAAAAATAAGAATATTACAATCCTGAACAAAATTTCACCATTCTCGAATCATTACTATTCATTATGAATGAAATTAGAAGATACGGAAGAAAAAAGGCGTCGGTCATCGAGGTAAGAATAGAGTTTAAATGAATTAAAATATTTGTTAAATGGAAAATAAAGTATCTTGAAAAGAGAGAGGCATGAAAAGGATACTCTTTTGATTCGCGCTTACAAAAATGGAAATTACATTGACTAGCTTTTAAATTATATATATATATATATATATATATATATATATATATATATATATATTGATTTCATTTTAAAAACTAATGTGATTTTTTAGTGATTAAGATTCAAAAGTAAATCTAGTTATAAACTACAAAATGAAAAACGGATATTTTTAAATATTTCAATTTTATATTTAGCTGTGATATCTATTATGGTGACAAAGTCATCCATAAGGCTTCTAACAGGAAAGTGTCCACTCAGTCTATTTTCCAGGCTGCGCGAAAAATACGATTTATAACTCAACTTGGCAGAATAGAAGATACCTATTTTCGTACTTTAAATTATTGGAAGAATTAAAAATAAATAAATGAATGGCTTATTTTAAGCTTTGTTTCATTATAAGTGGACAAGAAAGAAGGAGAGTTAAAACACATTCAACATTTATTGTACAGTTTAGGGAAAATTGCGAAATAATTTCAAATCAGAATTTTTTTTCAGTACTTTATTAACGAGTGTAAAATCTTTCCATAATTTGTAATAGATCATAGAGATTTCGAATCCAATTTAAATTTTGACAAACTTCATCATTAAATTATTGTGGTTCATTTCTTTCAACAATTTCCAACGCTGTGGTGAATGATTAATAAACAACCTTCATTATCAATAAAACTGCATTGATAATGAAGATAATGAAGAAATAACTAAAGCGGAAATGTTTTTGTCATTTGGATCAATATGAGTAGGATAAATTTCCCACACATTACCTAGAAAATTATTATAATAAATTCAATGACAGCTTTACTTCTCCGAGGTCGGAAGGGTTAATTATTCATTTTGAAAAGGTAATTAGTATGAAGTATTGCTGGTAGTGAGACATATTAAAACAACAACAAAACATATTTGCCTGTAGGCGACTTCATTTGAGGTTGACAAAACCCTACAGCATTAAAACTTCACCATTATGAGCGTTTCTTACTTTTAGGACATTTAGTTTGGGACATTTTATGATGCCTTATAAATTACTTTTACCAAATACCTAAGAAACTGCACTTCAATATCTCGCTGTATTTATCTTCCCCAGAAGAAAACTTTTGGTAACCTCACTCGTAAATAAAATTCTAAGAAATGTTGTAATTCTGAAAAATGTTTCGGAAGGTCCATTACAACGTTAATCCACCCCACAAATTATGATCCTTCAAAATGGAGTATGTATGTTAGCTAAAAAACAGAAGACTTTTCAAAATGATTGTTTTGCAAAACGCATTTAGAACAGCAAGATTGGTTATTTGAAAAATTTGGTTAGAATAAAACATATAGTTTTAAAAGCAGAAAAAGGTTACCTCTCAAAAAGAAATTTATAAAGTAATCTTAAACCCTTTCTTTTTTGTACCGTTCAGTTTGAAGATATGATTTCTTTCAAAGTTATTATATGTTTTAGGAATTCTTAAATTTATTATTTTTTTTTGCGCAAATTTTGTCAAATTGTTATGCCCATTTTTTAAATTCAACTCTCCGAAAGATGGTATACCGAGTTTATAGAATAAATTATATTAATCATCAAAGAAATAAAAAAATAATGGATAGTCTGTCATCTATTTTATTTTGCGTAGCAAATATGAAAATATACGCATTTTCATAATAATATATTGAAAAGTTCGTGAACCTAAAGAAAATGAAGATAATTAGTATAAAGCTGAGAGAATGTTTTAATTAAAATTTTAAAAATGGCGATGTATAATCTTTTGTGTTAATGAAAAAGCATTTGAAACATTTCAATGATTTCAATAATTTAATTTTGACAATTATAATTACAAGGTGTCCTCTTAAAAGGGGACGCTGGCCATTAATGTATTAATTCATTAAGTAGAGAACATTAATTCCAAAAATTTCTAAAGCTTTTTCAATGCATTTCAAATAACTAAATAATTCCATAAAAATTCAGACTTATCCTTTTGTAATCTATTTAATTCTGTGTAGAGATTCAACAGGAATTTTCAATTATGTTTCAGTTAAATGAAATAGTAAAAAATAATATACATATAAAATCATTAATTTTATAAACATTTTCTAAATTTTAACGCTATCTTTTGCAAAGCAAATGTTGTTTGTCTCTCTTTAAAAACAGGCATACGAAAATGTACTTCATTGCCACCAAAACTTGACAAATACGTTGAAAAACAGTGGAAAATAACGAAAGATTAGGAAACCGTGAACTGGCAACATTCATTTGAAAGGAAAAGCGTGTGCGTACCGGTTTACTTTCAGAGTTTGTAGCGCAGTTACTTGCAATACTGAGCCCAGATAAAAAGAAAGAAAGAAAATTGAAAAAAAAAACATGAAAAATGGAATTTAGGACGCTTATTTGATTTTGTGTTTTGTCGGAAAACTCTTTCTGTATATTTTTTTATGGCTGAAAAATAGTGTTTTTTAAAAATTTTGATAGTCTTTTCTAAAAATTAAAGTAAAAAATAAAATTAATGTATTAATAAAAAAAGTCTCAATTACTAGTTGCAAAAAAATAACACTTATGATATTTTACATGGAAAATATGGCATATATAAATCTGTATAATTCTTTATAAAATACCGGGGATTTCTAAAGCTTTTTTTCTATAAATTCAGAAAGATGGATATATATGTTTTAGAGATTCATAATAAATAAAAATTTTAGTACGTATTGTTTGATGTTGTTGTACAAAGATAAATACCACTCTATAATGGTAAAAGCTCTGTTTTGGTATATTTTTAATACGGATAATTTATAATTATGAAGAGGAAATATATGAAAAGAATGGCTAAAGGCTTTCAAATTTTTTAAAAGCATCTTCAGTTGACATTTTACATTAACCATAACGGGCAATGATGTTAGAGTTCTTTTACAATTAAATTAATTAAATTAATAATTTTTTATTTAATTATTTCGCAAATTAGGAAAGCCACGCAGTTATTTTTTCTAAAATAATTTAGAAGAATTTAATTATATACCAAGCTTTTTTTTTTGTACATAAGAATTTGTATCATTTAATACCCAGTTATAGAATAGCAGCATATACGGCAAATGTACGGATAACAATGTTTAAATATCGTAATCAATTCCTGTTTTTATGTCAAAAAAAGATGTAAAAAATTACCCTTTTTAAAAAAATAAAAATAAGGTTAACAAATATACTTTAATACAACTTCAAACAATTTTACATTTTATAATTTTGGAATTCTGTCGAACATCGAATCTTTTAAAACAAGCCTTTAAGGCTTACGGATTTTTCCTTTGACATGAATTCCTTTAGTAAACCAATTGATCAGTTCTCAACCGTTCATTAATTAAAATGACACTCAATTCCTTATTTACGCTTAACTAAAGTAAACATTTTCAATAGTTCCAGTAACCGACTCTTTTTCTCTAAATAAACGCTTACTATTCTTCGGTGAAAAAAAAAGTATTAATGAAAAGTGCTTTCTACGCTTTTCGACTGGGAAGAAAGCAATCCGTGATAGTATATCCAGAGGCAAAAAAGAAGTGGACGGTAGGAAAACACTTTTCACTGCAAAACAACTTACCCTCTCTGCGAAGTCTAATCCTCAGTTCGACTGCTGTGGCGATACCGGTTGAAGCAGGCTTTTATACCGACTACGTCACTGATTGTTGGTCTAACCTAGTTAAGCGAACCGAAAGCGGTTCTGAAGAAACCTGGAATTCTGCAGGAACTCCTGTGTGTGAATGTAACTTCTCTTGCTTCCGCTCGGCCTGACCGTCTGCTGTTTCTGCTGCTATCTTCGATTTCTGTATGAGTTATGCAAACGCGGGCTCCGCCTTTTTGGAATCTGCCGTGGTGGCCCCTAGTTGGCATTTTTTTCCTTCTTGTTCCTTTTTTTGGCCTATTTACTGTCAGGCTTTGTTGCCACGGGTAAAGAGGTTTTCCCTTTCTTTTTCGGACGGACAGAACACCACAAAATATTCAAAAACAAAAAAGAAATTTGGCCAATGTAGGGAAACAGTGAAGGCCATCCAACTGGAAGAGTTCGTTTTCGTGGTACAGAGGATTCTCTTTGATACCTGAAACGAACGACCTTTCTGAAATACGATGAATATCATTTTTTTTTTTCTTCGTTGCTGTTCTTTTTGTTCATAGATCAATCAGGGACTTCCTTGAAAGGTCGAGTGAAAAAACTTTTTTTATTTCTCAAATTGCTACATGTTACAAATATTAAAAAGGAGGGAGAGGAGATTTAAATATTTCTTTTTCAAAATTCTTCTAGAACTTCTGCAAATGCAGATACTTTGAATTTGGTTCACTGAGTAATTTTTGTAGAGTTTAAGCAGGAATGATATGAAAAAAAAATAATGATTAAGATTGCTTTCTGACGAATAAATAGCACAATTAAATTAAAAAGCTAATTCTCTTAGACAGTAACTTGTATTTAGAGGCTCTGCATCGTAATTGCAATTGGTCTTATCAATTCTTAAAAAAAGATAAAGAAAGGTTAAGGAAAAATGAATGTAACATCTCGAAAAATAGTAACATACCAGTTTTACAATCTTTCAACAATACTTTATTCTTTGATATACAACATAAATAAAGTTTTTACATATGGTTTCAATTTTCCACTCATAGTTATATTTCCCGCATGTAACTAACCCTGAATCCATTTATTGTAAAATGAAGAAATTTTTCATATTTTACTCAGAAATGTGTTCTTTAATAGTATAGCCTACCATCATACACTGGTGTGCAAAAATTAAGGACGAAGTCGAAAAATTAGCATATCAGCTGAACGAAGAGGCAGAGCGGACAGAAAGACCAATCAGGAGATTAAGTGAGGTGATGTACGGTAGCACATGCGCAGATATGCAGGTAGACGTAATGGGGGAGTGTCCGAGTAGTAAAGCATGTTGTCGGTGTAAGATTAGTATTTCTGGCAAAGAGATTGCACACCGTATAGCAGTTAACATCACACCGAGTTGCTGCCTCAGCGAGAAATGGCGAATAATCAATCTGTTAGACGACATCTGGATGCTTTTACCCGAGGTCGAATCATTGGGAAGTTGGAGGAAGGTCGCAGTGTGACAAGTGTGGCTGCAGAGTTCGGAATTGCTCACAGCATCGTTTCACGACTTTGGAGACAATTTTAAACTACAGGAACAGCTATCCGGGGGTTCGGTAGTGGTCGTCCACAAGGAACCACACCCGCAGATGACCGGTATATTGCCTTACAGGCCAGAAGAAACAGGCGGCAGACAGCGGGAGAAATCGCTAGACACAGGCGACTGGACGACCGATATCACGTTTTACCGTGGCCAGAAGACTGCACGGTGGTGGTCTGTTTGCACGACGCCCTGTACGGTGTGTACCTCTAACGCCTGCCCATCGGAGAAGGCGTTCTCTGTGGTGCCGGGAATACCGGAATTGGAGAGACAATGAATGGGGACGAGTACTCTTTACAGATGAGAGCAGATTCAGTCTGAGTAGCGATTCTCATCGCATACTCATCTGGAGAGAGCGGGGAAGCCACAATCATCCCTCGAACATCATTGAAAGGGACAGGTATGGAGGTGGCGGTGTTCTCGTTTGGGGAGGCATCATGCTTGGTAGTCGTACAGACCTTCACATCTTCGACGCAGGTTCAGTCAACGGGACCCATTATTGTAACGAGATTCTTCTTCCATATGTGCGTCTTTTTAGAGGCGCTATGGGTCCGCAGTTCCTTTTCATGGACGACAATGCACCATGTCATCGCACAGTAGCTGCCGAACAGCTCTTAGAGAGTGAGGATATTGAACGTATGGATTGGCCGGCACGATCTCCGGATCTCAATCCCATCGAGCATGTATGGGATTTTCTAGGCAGACGCTTGGCAGCTCGTACCTTACCACCAGTAACGATTCCGGAGCTTCGATTGGCGCTGCAAGACGAATGGGCAGCAATGCCTCAACAACTCATTGACACCCTCATTCTCAGCATGGGCAGACGCTGTGAAACCTGCCTAGCAGTCAGGGGAGATCATATCCCCTACTAAAGACCGTATATTTCTTGCTGGACACCCATCACAGGGATGTTTCGGCCTTCAGTCGCATTGCGCTCCATGCTACTTTTTCAATAAAGCTTCTTTTTATCCCTCTGATTTCTCTTTTAGTAAGTGTTGCTTACATTACTCATGTCCTTACGTATTGGGGATCTTACGGTATTAAATGTGTTGATTTGGAATGCTTTTGTACAAAGTTATATTGAAAAAACCGTCTCGTCCTTAATTTTTGCACACCAGTGTATACTTTGATATAGAATAACACGTGAAGAGAAAAAGTTAAATTCCTCATTTAATGTGAAATAATTAAATAAGGAAAATAATCATTATGTAATTTTTTCATAGTATAATACGCATTTCATTCAAGATATCTTTCAAATAATCTCAGGTAATATCAAAATTTGCGTTAAATAATATTATTATAAATTCGAAATTTCCAACCGGGATCCATAGAAGCTTTGAGAGGGTCCACAAGAAAAAATTTCATTCTTGGGTCCATAATAGAAACTAAGGGCTTGTGGTAAAATATTATTAGTAAAATAATTTGATAATAATAATAAAATAAACTAATGTCGAGTAAAGTCCGGGGAGTTCCCGATTTGAATGTACTAGTATTTTCTGGATTCTCCTTTAATTAACAGACATTTTTTTTGTGTCAATTGAAAATTCTCGAAGATGATATATTTAATCATTATAAAATCATTACTTAACCTAATCCAGACAGAGTCTATCAGTTAGAGGTAGTTGTTTCATGTTTTATAATGAGGTAATTAGTACTCATGTGTTGAACTTTATTGTTTGTGTTACTGAATGTTATTTTCTTTGTAAACTATATGTTTTACTATGTACCCTCACGCAGTGACGGTTTCTAGGATGAGAAGTGGTGTGGCTGAACCTCCTCATTAAAATAAATTAAAGAAATATTAATTTTTACCTCTTTTATAATATTTATATTATTTTAAGCTTTTATATTTTACAGTTTTCCTTTTTAATTACTCTTTGGGGCTTACAGCAAAAAATAATTGCATATGTATGTGTTGAGGATTGCATACTTAAAAATTAGAATTTGGGGGAAGGGGGTCCTTAAGCGAAAGAAAAAACGCCGCGAACCCTTGTTGTAAATCATAGGTTCCCAAACGTTTCTGTCTCATGGACCCCTTATCATGTTTTTCGGTTTCTTAAACTTAAATGTTTTTAGACAGCTGGTAATAGCACTACTTACTTTAAAAGTTTTATGTTTCTAACTGGAGTTAAGTAGAGTGTTTAAAACTTAAGAAACACATGTGAATTAATTAATTAAATTTTAATTTAATATATAAAATAATTGTTACATAAAATAACTGAGCAACAAACAAATGTTTTTAATAGGTGGGATGAATCTGTGGTGCTTTACAATAACACATTTTTAATGTTTGTCATCAATCTTTTCAGGTTTAACCCTCAATCTCCTCGGTTAGTAGGATCCAATCTTTCTTTTTTTCTCTTCTGTTTTTATTTTGGAGATTCGAAACCAAAACTCTAGGAAAAGCAAATAAATTTATTAAAAGATGTTCCATAATTCGAAAAAATAACAGGTATATCTTTTTAAAGCCAAAATTGCTGACATTCGTTTCTAAACTTTACTTTATGATCTTCGTTAGAGCTATTAAAATAAAGGTCCTTTTGTAATCAGACATTTTTTTCTTTTTTTTTTTAATGTGACAACATGAATTCATTACTTACTGTGATATTACCCTGGTCAAAGCATTCTCAAACCTAGTTTCAAAACCTGAATAAAGGGCATTAAATGTTGAACATAGGTTAAAACGTCATTTATCTAGTAGATTGTGACAAATTGAGAAATTGTTAAAATTCCCGACGCCTAGTTTTATACTCCTTTAGCTTGATTCTGGCAAGAAACATTGAAATGATGGACCTTTTTTTAATAAAATGTATGCTGTCGCCTTGTAATTGCAAATTAACCCCTGTAAATTTGGTAAATAAAGCTGTTAAATAGGTACATATGGCTTACACTTTATTAGATTTTCTATTAAAATTAGTCACAATCTGGTTTAGGTTATCGTAGACCCCCATTTACACCTCATGAACCCCGAATTATTTTTTCACTGCCGTGGACCCCTTGCAGGTTGTCATAGACCCGTGGGGGTCCATATAAACCACTTCGGGAACCATTCTTCTAAATGAAATAGTTTTTAATATTAATTTCCATCTAACTATGTATTATCTACCATTGCTGTAGAGTATTGATCTCCAAATCGAGAAATGAAAAGTGATTCTTGGGGAAGAATAGGTTAATGATGATTTGTGGGTGAATGGCCATGTATCACGTGAGTTTGAAGTTCACTCATTGACCGCTGTGTGGTTTCGCTAGCGACTGAAGAGCTCGACATCATACATGCGCACGGAAATTTTATTTTATATGACAAATTGTGTTGGATATATTGTTTCTAATTGTTTTTGTTTTAAGGGGTACACGATCAAAATGTTTGGAGATCGATGCAGTAGAGAGTGATCCACACTTATTTTACAGTTTTAAATCAATATAATTTTTAATATCTTTATGTAATAGAATAATGCATTTATCAAATGTACATTTAAAATTTTTTTTTTCAGTTATAGTTTTGGCCCACTTTAAAGCTACGATCCCCAAACTTTTTGATCGCGTACTCCCACAAAAAATAATTATAAGCCATTCCCAACATGATATAAAAAATGGAAAATAATATAGCGTGAAAAAAGACATCTCTTAGATTTCCTCATCGTCGTACAGGCAAATACGATCTTTTCCATTGCACTTTAAAGAATAATTTGCAATATCACTTAACTGATTAACTTGAATTTTTTGATGAATATTGGTTTTTCATGTGAAGAAATGATTTTAGGAATGTTGATGTATGTGTGTGGCAGCCGATTATCCCATCCACCAGAATGTTAGAAAATCCCTGTCTTTTTAAATGAAGATGACGCACACATACACCCTATGTAGAAAAAACAAGTACCTTTATTAGCATACTTATAATAAATAATTCTTTCTCTACTAAAATGTGTACAACTCCCCCTCCCTCCACAGAAAATTGTAAATTATAACCCCCCCTCCCTCTCCATTACAATTGTGTTCAATTGTGTATATTTTCCAAAATTAAAATCCAATCCTTGATTTTTAGGTTCTGTAAGTAGACAAAAATTATAATTTTCATAAAATTTATTCATATTTTATAATATTAAGAGACTTTTTGTCCACTCTGTAGGATCAGTTAAAGATATTAAATAATAAAAAAAAATGCCAAGTAATAAAAAAAATTCACTTAATTCCTAAGGGGCTTTTTTGTTGTTGTTTTTCTTGGGTTTTTTTTTCAGGATTCCCACGAAGCTTTAATAGTAATCTCTCATTAAAAAAATGTCAGTCAATAAGTTATTCTCATGCTTCACACAATACCACCTGTTCCAAATTCAATTTTAAAGGGTATCGTAACAATTCTGAAGAGTTTTCATCCGATACGTCTTCTTACCCACTCAACCCATTGAAATGCAAATCGCTGTTCAAATAACTCATCTCAAGTACCGAGAAATGTTTCCGCTTTTAGGAACAGCAATCCATTCAGAGGCAAACACGGGTCTGCCTCACGGAATCTTCACACAAGGGGCATCAAATCAAAGTCGTTTAGGCGTAAAGCATGTAAAGAATGTAATTCATTGACTGCGACCGTTCGCACCTCCCGAGTGTGCGTGAGTACGCTTTCACGTGATTATGAAAACGAGCACCGCGTGTGTTATTCAGGACGCTGGTGCTCCATTTTGTATTTCGAAGAGGATTCTGTGCAGAAGTGAACTGTGATGCCACTTTCTTCTAACCCTAAAATTGTTCCATGCGTATTGTGACGGCGATTTTTTATGTTTGGATCTCACATTTAATTTTTATTCCAACGTACCCTGGAGCAAGAAATGGAATTTTACTCTTCATTCATGAACTAATATCGAAATTTAATTATATTTAGAACGAATTATTTTAAAGCATCCTATTCATTGAAAAATTATTAAAATCAAATTTGAATATTTTATTTTAAAGCTCTTTATAAATACACTAAAGTTGAACCTTAAACATAATTTTATTGCTTTAATTTTGTATTCGATCTAAAGTCATCATGACAGTGCACCAACAATGAACGTTAACTTATACACAGAAAACGATTCACACTCACTCATTCACTCACGTTCTCATAACGAGATCTCCGTAGCTATTAGAGTAACATACTTTAAATTTGGCTCACATGTTTCTTTTGTTAAGTAGAGATCTACTAAGAACAGGTTTTTCAGAAACCGACATCCACGAGGGATCACGGGGGCGTTATTGGTAAAAAAATTCCCATGTTTGCACTATCGGACCCGAACAATTTGGCAAACATGTTTCTTTTGTTGAATGGAAATTCGCTAAAAATAGGTTTTGCGAGATCCTAAGGGGGGATATATATTGTTTCATCTCTTGTGAATTCTTGTCCTTTTTGAAATCAAGAGGCGAAGGCTATAAGAGTTTTTTTCAATACAATTGCAAGCTTATGCTACATAGGATTTAAATATCAAATATCAATAACTTTAAAACAATACATTGTCCCACATCTAATTAAAAATACCCAGTGAAGTGGAAGGTAGCGGATAGAATTGTTTTTAAGAGATAATTTTAATGCACTTAAAATTAATATATATGTTCGTTCTAAAGATTATTGCAATGTATAAAAGTAAAATTATTTTTTTTTCAGCTTAAATTAGACTTTAGTTTCCCCAAACCAAATACTAAACATTACTATTTAAAATAAATTTTTAATTTCGGCTTAGAGCGCTATTTTTATACTCTAAAATCCAATTTAGTTTTTCTTGAACTTTTTTATTGCACTAAAAGCTGGCTTTATCCTTCATTTTGAAGAACTATTACGAGACATTGTAGAAAGCTTTCGTATGCTCATTCCAAAGAATTATCACACTGTATTGAAATCGAATCTGTGAATTTTTATTCTAAGCAATTGTTAAGTACTTGCACTAAAATCAAAATGTAATTACAATCTGAAGAATCAATGTTATTCTTGGCGCCGTCTACAGAGCTCCATAATTGAAATATTTCATTTTGTATGCAGGTTTGATAAAATTTTTGATTGTGTTATCGATAATCATCTTCAATTTATGCATATTACGCATAACCAGTTTAATGATTTAGAATTCGGGTTTGATTCGTGCTTTCAAAAGACTTACGCGTCCCGAATCACTAAGCAAACAAATGTAATTTAAAAAAAAAATTAAACAATGAATAAGCTTTTAAATGAAAATCTCTTTGTATTACGCGCAGTGAAGTAGATAAATTTAATATGATAAGTGAAGGTGAGCAACTGAAGTTATTTGTGAATTGTCCATCTTGTAGATGAATTGATGGTCAACTTGTTTCACAAGATAAATTTACTGTAACGATATTTAGGAAATTTAATAGCCAAACAAGAAAATGAAAATGTGTTGTAAAAGTGATATATTGTCAAATTTTTGATTGTATGATTCAAGACCTTGTTTATTCAAAATGGTACACATTGCATTTAGTCATCCATTAATAGAAGATTCTATCTTGAAATTTTTATTGATGTAAATGGTAATGTATTTTGGCATTTTCATATATTTGGCATGAATGCTGTAAGGGCGAGGGAAACTCAAATGAAAATAGGTTAATAGAATTAATGGAAAAGAATAAATTTAGATTTTTATTGACAAACTGAATGGATTTAAACTCCATAAAAACCACAACGAAGTTATTTAAGAAATATTATGTATATTTAGAAATTTTTTATTAAGATTATACTCACATTATTTAAGATATAATATCTTCTCCTCTAAATTGAACTCTTGACTTTTTTTTTTGCTGCCATAAGTTTGGTCCATCAAAGTGAAATCAGTGTTGCAATAGAACGTTTTGAATCTGATCCTCGATCAAGTTAGGAGTTGATACATTACACTCTATATATCAATGGTTCCTTACCCTTTAAATTCAATACCCAAAAACTTACCCTCCAAATTCAATATCAGTGGGTTTCAGTTTCCATCCATATATTTTCAAGTATTACTTGTGGAATAGCGATTCTTATTTGAGTTTTGTCTGCAGGCATACAGGTATTGCAGCAATTACCCATCCCGTATGTGACAGAGGTAAGAAAAGGAATGCTGAAAGTGTGGAAAATATGCTGACGAGTAGCTACATAGCTATTGGAGGAGGGGCCAGTGGGCGTGTACATGAAAAGAGAGAGAGATTAGAGTTCGAAGTTTTTGTTACCAGTAAAAGAGCTAAAAACAACTTCTCGATTGGTTACTGGATCGTGAGAACAATGGCTCTGATTGGTTGCCCAGAAGATGCTTAAAGATCTTATAAGTTAAGTGGGAGGAGTAATGTTAAGAATGCGATACGAAAGAGTTAAGAATTACTAAATGGAAAATGAAATAATTTTAGCTGAATTTAGTTGAAATAATGAAAAATATTGCTGGAGAAAGAGCGATTCATATCTGATTCTTCCACTGTTTATACAATACAGCGCCCTCTGTAGGAGAAATTCAAAACTATTTTTTCATTTGCAAAAACAAAGCTTTTCATCTTCGGGGACATTTGGGTTCAAATTGTACTTTTGTAAGCCAATTAGTTGATTTTATATTACATTTTAAAATATGTTAAGCATCTTTTTTCCCACCCTGTATGTCTCGCAAGCACAACTATCTAAATTTTTTTATTTCTATGACAAAATATCTGAAATTATATTCTAAATTGTCATATTATTCAATTAGTTGACTTAAATTCATCAGTACTAGGAAAAATAAATAGAACTTGTAGTGTAAATACCTCGAACAAAAATGCAAACGTAATTTTTTCCCCTTGTTATTGTATAAAACCAGCAAGATGTTACATATTTTTGTAAATCATATAGTAGATATTATTTCAGGGTCATTCCATTATCGCGGGTGCAACATTTAGACGCATGTAAAGTTTCTTAATAATAAAATAAAAAACATTTTTAATGAAATTCATCTTGGAAGAACTACATATTAAAACATGTTCAATTTATATTTTTTTATATGAATTTTAATTCAATATTTAAAAACCCAGGAGTAAGGTTCAAAGTGCCATCGCGGGTGCAACAAACTTGGCCCAACTTTCCTAGATCATAGACAAAAAACAAGGAAGTCTGTTAATTGTGATGCATTTATTATGTTATGTCTTGATATTTTGCAAGGAACTAAACTAATAAAGTACAAAACTAAAAATGTATATAGAAAACAAAAATAAACAATGAATTATTCACTTTTGAAGCAATCGCGGGTGCAACATCAAATTATCGCGGGTGAAACCTGTCTAATTTAAGTGAATATAAACGTCAATATAACTTACATAGAAACGAATTAAGAGATCAAACAATGTTTATTACTAACCAGTACACTCCTTTGTCACTTATGTTAATTATTTCTTTTCAAATACGTCAATATTCGCTAAAAATTCCATGAACATTATATTTCCATCAGTATTTTTCTCTGGCGCTTCCAACTTCGCGATAATGTCTTCACACTGCACGTCTGATATGTCATTCACGATTTCTGTGAAACATTTGCCATCAATCGTCGTCAGAAAATGTACTTTAATATTCCCATCTGACCCATATCGCTCTGACCCCGCCCCCTCACATACCGATATTGAGTAATTTTTTTTGCCAGATTTGCAGAACAGTTGTACTAGCAAGTACAAACTAACGCAAATATGTTTCGGTAAGACAGTGGCACAGACAGTACTATCAGTCTTACGGCATACTTCTGGAGATTTTGAGGCTTGATGAGACGGTGGTGGAGATTCTTCATTTATAGATTCGTTGTCTGAATCACTATCTGAATCATTGTAAACATCAGAAACGCGCAATCTCGTTTTAAGTGGCATGAAGGATTTACTCTGATTCGATACTGAAGGCGCAGATATAGCAGGACACGGAATTTTGTTTTGTATTTTGTAATTTGTAAGAGGTTCCAAATCGTCATCGCGGCCCAATCACTTTCTGTATCATTGGTAGTTATCGGTGATTTTAAAACTAATGCGCATTTGAAACGAGACAGTGAGGAAATGTTATAGTCGTATTCAGATTGGAAGAAGTGTTTTGATTGAATGATCTATTATAAGAATCATAAATCTGTTTTTTCCCTGCATCCGTCAGTTTTCGAAGCACAGCTTTAGGGGTGTCATTTTTGTCAGTAACTTGGAATTCAGCAGCAATATTTTTACAAATTCCGCTGCTTTAGTGGGACTAGCTAGTAAATTACGTTTCACTTTGGCCACAGTTTTTCCTAGTATACTGGGACTGTTGTATCTAGTACAAGATTGCTTAACTTGTTCTTCTTTACGACGCTTTCTAGTTGCCTGCATTCTTTCTTTTGATCTGATTCTAGCCAATATTTTCAAGTCTTCATCTGCCTCCATTTTTTTCACAACTTTTCTCCGTTTTGAATCACGAGCCCTTTCTCAACGGAGAGGGTCTGAATGAAGTCCAGGATTTTCTTTAAACTTTTGCCTATATTTCTGCGAGGAGTCTCTTTGCGTTGCTGTGTTGTTATTTTAGTCAAAGTTTATGTAAAAAAAGCAGAATACAATATAAACACAGATATTAAATATATATATCATGGCATATATTATTATTCAAGGCATATCAAACAATGAAATATATTATAAATCACACAATAAGGCTAGTTGTCAGAGTTGCACCCGCGATTCTAACATCACAATCGCGGGTGCAACCAATTTAAATGAACGTTTATTTTAATCCAACAAACATATTACTCTAAAAAACAATTGATTTCAGTTTGTATTTGATTTCTTCTTACTTCTACAAAGTTTCAAAACGTTAGCACTTTATTTCTGGGGAAAAAACAAACTTTTACATCTTTTGTATCGCGGGTGCAACAATCTAACAGAGCCTTCTTGTAGTCAATGATGCTTAAATAATAACAACAAGTACTTACATTTTTTTGGCATATATGAATAAATTAATATTGTCACTACACGTGTAGCTGGTAAAACTTAACCTCACGGTCGGTAACAGAGCTCTTTCGTGCCTTTGTTGCCTGGTGTGATTTTGCAGTTTATACCGATTTTTCGAATGGTAATATTTCCAAGAGCACCAAAATTTTAAATATAAAGTAAAACCGAAAAAAAAGTTGAATATATTAAATTTTGACTTTTTTCTTTGCACGGATATAAAAAAAATGACAAATAATGTGATTAAAAATTAATGTCGGGAATCGTCTATAGCGGAATCACCCTTCACTTAGCCATTCTGTTTAAATAAATTTCTGAGTATAGCTCAATTGTCCGCAAATCGTACAAAATGACTCAAATGAAACAATACAAACAACGAGAAAGTTGTTATGATCACTCGGCTATTACTGCGAAGCTTTAGAAATGGTGCATCCAATCAAGACAGGAAATGGTACAACCATCCTCGCTTTTTAAATGCAAATTTGAGAGAGAAAAATAAATTCAGTTAAAACGCAAATAAATAAAATGTTTGAGATAAGAGTGATGTAAAAATAACCTGCTTGTATAGGAAAAAATATTTCGTGCATTTTGATTTACACTACTCAGTAGATTTGATACTCGGTAACGCATTTGTTTTATTAGGGAAGGATAAAAAAGATTTCTCACCGATTTTGACTAACGTGATGCCTTTGGAAAAGTACTGACATGTAGTGAAAATCAGTTATATACCCGTTGGAAATGACCCCTTTTCAAAATATAAACGAATTTCTATGCCCGTGTAAACTCAAAGAACTCCATTTCTATTCACGCTTTCACAGTCATGGATAATCACAGATTCATTTTTTTTCCACATCAGTTCTCAAGCAACCAGTGGCACATTGAGGTAGCAAATTAGAGACGGAAATTTGACAATGCGTGTTTTTTGATAATCCCATTACATTAGGAAGGTTTTTGGCGACTATCTGTTGACCTTGGTAGGGGTGTTTATTTGAGCCACTGACCAACCGCTCCGTAGCTACGCCATGCAGGCCTTAGACAAAAGGAATCCCTATACGGACGAGTCTTTGAAGGCTTTATTCATGTCCTTTGTGGTTAGAGACTTGCAGAAGGAGGCGTCGCTTCATACCCCCTTCCTAGAGAATTTTTTTTCTCTCTTTGAGTATCTGAACAATACTGGAAGAAGGTTGTTTCTCCAACCAATTTCTGCAATTGTTATACATCTCCAGTAGGTTTGAGTGCCGTTGGAACGTTTTCCAGTTGACGTTGAAGGCAATCTCTTGTTAAGATGGCGTGTTTAGTTGACGTGTGCGATATTGCCGCCCAATAAAACCACATTTCAGGAGTTAATTCTTGAATTAAAATTTCTCAAAAAAGAAAAATTAGTTTATTATGATATTCATTAGTACTGGATGAGTATAATATTTAAATTGAAAAATTAATTACTATTTGATTATAGTTAGACAAGTACCTCGAAATCTGCTTTTATGGATTTTTTTCATTCAATATTGATGTAACACGAATTAAAAATGAAATGTTCTTTTTACAGGAACGTTTTGATTCAACACCGATCCATTGACCAAATAAATTGATGTTAATGACTGATTGATTCTTAGCAATTTTCTTTTCGTATATTATACCACTCCTCTGACTTCCAAAATCGTTTTATGTAGCTTCAAAGTTCTTCCATTACGTGTCCCTTTTAAATTTGAAATCTAATTTTTGTTTATTTTTTTCTTATCGAGAATTATACCAATTTTAAATTTAATACATATACTAGAAATACTCTTTTTCGAAATCTGCATTTTGAATTTGGATGTTAAAAGTGAAAAGTACATTTTTTCGTGTTAATGTGAATAGAAATTAAAAATAAAATCCCTACACTTTTAAATTATAATTTATTAATTTTACTAAAAGTCAGTACATGACCAATCAAATCAGGGATTGGTAACCGGTACATAAACAAAACTACTTAAAAAAAATTATTGTTTGCTAGTTGAGAAAGTTTCATAAAGGCAAAGTAAATACCTTATCCAATACATTGATAAAATATTGAAATAACTGAAATATTTTGAATAGTTATCCACAACTGAAACGGGTTTTTTTACATTAAAAAAGCGAAAAATATGTGTTGCAATTTTTGATATATCTTCCTGTAGGCTAAATTTCTTATTTGCATTTCACAATGTGAACATGTGAAGGTAGTCCTATATATTTTTCAAACTTTTTTGAGCTGTAATAATTAAAAAAAATTTTCTTTTTAAAGAATCCGTAAATTTTCTTTCTGTCAAAATTTAAAAAAAAATCATGAAATAGTATTTAAAAATATTTGTTTCCTAAGTCTTGATTTCACGATAATATATTTAGTTTTTTTCCCTTGTGCTTTTTTCAAAAATATTAATAACAGTAATTTGGTAGGCAAATATCGTATCTTTACAAAAGACGAGAAGATTTTAAAAATAATTTAAGTTTTTATTTTTTGTTACCTCTCCGTTCTTAAAAATTGGTACCATTTTTGTGTTTTTTAAACGTTAAAAGTTATCTAAAAATTAATTTGGTTTTTAAGAAATATCGAACTTAATCGTTTTCTTCCCAAATTATTCTATTAATTCATAGTGAATCGAAGTTTTTTTAAAATTTATTTTATTTTTAACAACGCTTTTAAATAATTTCGAACGCACATCTGAAATAAAAAAACCATTAGTATATTTAACAAACAAGAAAGTCAAGGAAATCTTAATTAAAATTGTCGATTCCGAGATTCAATTTGAGATCATCCCTCTCACAAAGCCATGTCCAGAAACAAGAATAATTTAATAATTTTATTGTTAAAATTCTTACCTCCAAAATATAAAAAACACCATTCATTAAAAATATTTCCGAGAACCATTATATACAGATGTAGTTTGTGGAATGTACTACATTTTTAAAATTAAGATTCGTAAGGATAAGAATTTGAGAATTATTACTCTTTTTGATTCAGTTTTCTCTGTGAGGCTATTATTTCTTTGTGAGACCTTTGTGCATATATAATTATTTATTTTTAATTACTGAATTTTAGTGACTGCATTGTGTTAAAGTATGCATTTAAGAATACAACCCCTTGGTGGCAGACGGTCAAGAAGGAACTTACTGGAAATTTAAGAATAGTTCAACACTATTTTAATGCTTATTGCGATATATTAATTATGAAATTAAGTTAAATATTTCACATCAATGCTTGTTTTTTTATTTATTAAGCTCTGTTAAAAAGTTTCTTACATTCATAAAATAATTATTATAAACACTAGAAATAAAAGTAATCTTGTGAATTTAGAGTGTAAAATAATTTAAGCGGAAATGATTGATATATAATTTGAATGACTGTAACCTTAGAAGTAAAGAGAATGTGTAATTATAATTTAATTAGCTAGACATGTTTGCAACCTATATGAGTTTTGCTTGGTTGATTGTAATCATTGACATAACACCCACAAAATATTTTAAGGTCTAATGTCAAAAAACACATTTTAATGTTGTGATTTAATTTAACCTATTATATACTTCTTTCAGAACAAAAAATGTTTTTTTTTTATATATCATTAATTTTTTTATGATCTTCGTTTTAAAATTGTCGTCAGAATCACTTTAATCGGTGACACTTCAAAAGTAATCATTTCATTAATTAATGTTGCCATTAGCTTATTGTTTTAAAAAGAAATACGAAACAATGGGTTTTTTTTTTGTTGAAAAAGTAATACCTTATGTAATGCTTTAAAATGTCAAAACGCATTTGAACTGGGCAGTTTAACATCTTAACTGGTTTACCCGTGCACCGTACGAGCTACCGAAAGCTGGCCACAACCGGCTTGCCCATACGCTGTACGGGTCCTGATATTTTCTTCTTTCTACCTTGATTTGCACCTATTTTTAATTCTTCTAGTGAGATTATTAGTGCAAGTGTTTTTAAGAGATGTAGTTTGTCCAAGGTACTGATCCGGGATTTTATTGTGGTGTAACCGGGAATTTTTCATTGATGACAGGAATTTAGATCAATTAATTTTTTTTGTGCTAATCTTTTTTATACGGTACATGAATTTCAATGGTTTTAGTGCCACTGTAATGATTCCTATCAATGTGCATATATACACTTCAAGACGCTCTGTTCATTGGTTATAAACAGTCTCCCGACAATTCACGTTGAATTTCTCTCAATTCGCTAGCAGCAAGCGCTTGATTGAAGGCGAAATTGTCAATGGCAGAGACATTATCAATAATTTTATAGATTATGAAAGACTAGAAGAACAGATTCTTTGAGAGTCGATAAAATATATGCTTTCCAACAAATCTCGGAAAAGCATTTTCTTAAAATAAATATCAATTCCGAAAGGAGCTTGAAATTCCAAAAAGAGCTTCCATCATGTATATCTAGTTATCGTGACGTTCACAAGCAACTGACCAACCGACCGTCGTCACAAAAACTTATGACTTATTTTGTGGTGCCAAAAAATACACTCATGTCCATAAATTAAGGATAATGAAGTTCAGGCAAAGAAAGAAACAGAAGCAAAACTAATTTGACTTATTTGTAAAGTCTATTTATTAAACATAAGGTAAAGATGCTATATGTTTGACATAATTAATAAAAATTGCGATTTTTACTCCCTGGAACAAATTTCAAAAAAGAACCTATTTACAAAAAACAGTATAACATGGTTAGTATGATGGTTAATACGGAGTGTGTCTCCCGCACGATACAATACAGGCCTTACAATGCCTACGCATGCTGAGTATCAAATTATCAATCTGATCTTGGGGAATATCACACCACTCTTCAAGCAATGCCCTCCGAAGTTCCGGTAGACAGGTGGGAGGGGGTTGACGGGCTGCAATTCTTCGGCCAAGCATATCCCACACATGCTCTATTGGATTCAAGTCCGGTGAGTATGCTGGCCAATCCATACGGGTGATATCCTCCGATTGAAGGCATTCGTCTACAATGTTTGCACGGAGAGGACGGGTGTTGTCATCCATAAACATAAATTCAGCACCCATGGCGCCCCGAAACAAACGTACATGTTGTTCCAGAATGACATCCCGATAGATATGGTCTGTCATCGTTACACTCTGAACATGCAGGTCAGTTCTGGAACCAAGAATAATTCCTCCCCAAACGAGCCATCCTGCACCACCGTAACGGTGTCGTTTAATGGTGTTCTCTTGGTGGTAACGGGTACCTGGCGCTCTCCATATGAAAGTCCGGCGAGAATCAAACTGCAAACTAAACCTGGACTCTCCGGAAAACATCACACAAGACCACTGTTGCGGTGTCCACAATGCAAGCTCTCTACTCCAGGTTAATCGCAGGTGACAGTGAGTTGCGGTAAGGGGAACACATCTGACAGGCCTACGAAAATGTAGACCAATGTGCCCTAAGCGTCTGTACACGGTCTGCCTTGAAACTGTCGTACCGGTAGCTGACGAGATAGGTCTGATGCTGTGCTCCGTCTGTTTCTTTTGGCAGTAACTGCCAAATACTGGTCCTCATTCGGCGTTGTAACTCGGGGGCGACCTGTGCTGTAACATCAACTCACATTACCATCATCTTGGAATCGTTGCCAAAGCCTGGAGATGACACTCTGGACGATTCCAAGTTCCTAGGATTCTTCCAGCTGGGTACGTCCACATTCCAGTCTTCCGATAATTCTACCACGTAAAAAAATCATCCAAATGCTTTCTTTGTGCCATAGCTATGCGGTTATTGCACTGAAATGCTTTTAAAGCGTTTGTGAACAATTTTACTTCTTTGCCACCATTCCTGATATACCCTCTCTTACACTCTCGTCATTGTGACGTACTATTCGCGCCATCTGGTGGTTTCCTGTAATTTGCAAATTCTTCTTCAAGATGTGTGTGATAATTCTACAGGTGAAATTTTTATTTTAGAGTTCAATTTCTGTGTGATTCTGAATTATCCTTAATTTATGGACATGAGTGTAAATCAATTGAAATTGTATTTAGTGACGAAAGCGATTTGGTGTATGTGTGTGAACTAATTCATCACAGGAAGATGCGCGCTTAGGATTACGATGAATACCAGTGAATTATGTCTGTGCGTTTTGAAAATTTCCCCAGATATACAATGAGAAATTAAATACTTTTAAAATGTTTCCATATGAAATTTAATTATGTATTTTGTTTGGAAGTACTTTCTTATAAATTTTGAAAAAAAGTGACATATTTTTTAAGTATGACTTTTTTTTATTCAGTTCCTCTCCACCGCATAAAATTTTTTCTGTAGTAGGTCGACAATGGTTAGTTATATGTAAGTATTTATGAAATGTTTTCATATTTCTTATGCGGTTTTTTTATGCGGTCCCTATCTACCGCACAAAACAGGTTTTTCTGTACAAAGAATCACTGGCCTGTTTCTTAGCAAAAGCACTGTTGAGGCATCATGCACATAAAGGCCACAGACGAATTATGTTTAACGATTTAAATCCATTCAACTGTAAATTTTAGTCAATATCAGTGGCAAAGATGTACCAAAAATGACATTTAAATTTGAAAATGTCTTAAAAGTTTTTGAAGGAAAGCAGTGATGGAAATTCCCATGCAGGTTGTGCATGCCTTGATGAATGATTAGTAAAAGAAACTTATCCCGTGCATACCTCGATGAATGATTGGTCAAAGAAACTTAACCCATGGTACTGAAATACTTCTCATCCGAGATTTTCTTTGTGGTGAAAGTGGGGAATTTTTATTGAATGCAGGAATTTAGATTCTGGAAAATATTCGATGAAGAACAGGAATCGTGATATTTTTTGCTTGAAAAGAAATGGAAAGATAACAAAAAAAACCGATATTATGTCAGTCTCCATTGTAATGTAAGACTTAGTATTCCATCATGCTTCAAATCGCACACACGCACGCACGCACGCACACACACACACACACACACACACACACACACACACACACACACACACACACACACACACACACACACACACCACACACACACACACACACACACACACACACACACACACACACACACAACGTTTAAAAATCTTCAACCGTTTAAAAAAAAGGTTCGAAAATTAAATTTTTTTATAAGTTAGAGAGAAATTATTTTAAGATGGTATGAAACATTCTTTATAACATGCGGAGTGTACTCATAAAAAGCAAACAACTAGGGGGTTTTGTGATCTGCGATTAAAAAAAATAAAAAGTAGAGTGAAAAATTGAAAATTAAAATAAAATCCAGCCATTTTCGCATTCCCTGTTCTATATTATGACTAATTTTATTCAATAAAAAAACAATAGTTTTTTTTGTGAACTTTTTGGGCAAAAATTTGACCGTTTAAGGGGTTAACCATGTGTGTCAGGACATTAGTCTCAGATTTCTTTAGCTTTATATTCAATGAAAAGATTCTATGATTCGAATTTTCTTCATAGAGCCACATTATACATTCCTAATTAAGACAAAAACATACCGGCATAAGTATTTTAGGTATTGAAGAATATTAATTATACTGTTTCAATGTTATACAAGTTCTTCAATATTTTAGTATAAAAGTGTCACTGTATGATTATTCAATCTGTATTAAAGTCGGATTTTCCTGATAATTATTTGGAATGCCGTGTCCGATACCATTTGGAAGGTAATCAAAAATGACGAAAGCTTCACGCCAGAGGTAATCGCGCAGTGTATGAAAGGTTAACAACTAATTTAATTTATCTAATTACCATCTTATTTTGATTCAAACTTTCCTTTTTATTCTTAAAACAAACAAATAAAAGGACACAAAATCAATGATGACAAAGGTTCAACGACCGAAACATGTTCCAAAAAAATTGCTTTCCACGCGTGAACCAAAAAGCAATAAGAAAGTGTTAATTTCACTAAATGTGAAAAAAAGTAGTAAACGTGGACATACGAGGTACAAGGAAATGGAACTTTAAGGCGGAAACACAAAAAATTATCATTGCAGCTGTTTTTTTCTCCTCCTTCTATTTTCACCTCTTTTTGGAGGACAAAATGATTCCTTTTTTCCGAGGATTTTCGACTTGTTTCGAAGTCCTCAAATGGCCTTTTCTTTTTTCTTAATTATAGCTCTCTCTGAAATTCCCATCCGTACTTGTAACGTATTTTTCCACTTTTACTGTGTTCTGACATTACTTTTGCTTAAATGGTTTCGCTTAAGCGATTTAATCGACACTTTTGTCTTTATTTTTGTGTTTCTTAAACGCTAAATCTGTAATAAACCCGTGATGCATGAATACAGCAGAAACGTAAACGTGTGAAATAGAAATGTTTATTTTTGTACAATATTCTTCCAATAACATCCCAAAAGAAATGTCTAAATTAATTTGTAAAGTATAATTCCTTGTATTTGCGATAACACAAGGGATATCTAGTTTATAAAGTCGAAATTTTATGCACATTTCGTGTCTGCTTTCACCAGTAAAGAATTTAATTTTCAAAAATATTTTGCAGCAAATAAAAATTCTTTTGAGTTTTCCTTAGATTTCAATGAAACTCACTTGAAAATATTTAATATTTATTTTCCAAATTTAAGAGTCTAATTATGCAGAATTTTGAATAACTTGGAGGATGTCATATTTAACTCGTGATTTGAAAATTATTCTTTCTTATTTTAAATTCCATATTTTTGAGTCAAATGATTTTAACAATGCGATGAATTCTCATTCTATCGACTACCTTTAAAACTCTTTACATTCAGTGCTAAATAACATTAAATCTACGGAAGAATTGCACATGTTCAATTTTCGGACATTTCGTCCAAGTGCGGAAAACTTTGTCATCACGTTGAATAAATTTGATAGTTAAATATTTTAATTTGGTGAAGATGAAAAGGGTTCAATTCTTTTGTAATAAATCATTAAAGCTCTTTATTGCTTTATTACCGCTTATTTATCTTTTTAAAAAAATAATGAGAACATATCAGAGATGAAACACTTAAGGGGACACGGTACGATTCAGTTGACAAAAATCGGTCAAAAAATCAAATCTAATTTTTTTAGCCTTTATATTCTTTTCTATAACCTACTGTATAACTGTACTATCTAACTTTATGATAGCTTTTACGTTCGTTTTTATTCACTTCCCTATGGCAAATCAAAACTTTAAACTGACTTATCTCAGAAAGATAAAAAGCCTAGTTTGTCTTCATTTAAAATCCTAAGGTATTTTTTCTATTGTGCCTAACGCTTTGAATTTTTTTTTTACCTATTGCTAATAGTATACATGTAACAAAAGTTGATATGCATTTTTGAATCCAAGCAATACTTATTTTCTTAAAGATAATTGAACTCGGAAATTATACATTTTTTAAGGAATTTTAAATATTCATAAAAGCAATCATAAAAAAAAAGTATTTTGAATTCCAATCATATTACCGCAAAATCTGTATCAACTTTTGTTATACATAGTTTGACGTACTTGTAAATCAAATTTCATGCGTGTACGTAAATTTTTGTTGTAGGAATATCATTTTAAAATCACTTCACAAGTTTTTTTCCGTAAGCAATTTAATACCTAGCTTTTTTTATGAAATTTTGAGCACAAAATCTGTTTTACATAGTATGAACACATATGCGAAAACCAAAAATTTTTTGAAAATTCTTAAATTAAAAATTTTTGCGTGAATCATGTCTCCTTAAATTTCTAAAATTTATATTTTATACATTGAAAGAATATTTTTTTAAAAAAAATTAACACCTGCACAGTGTTGAGTTTTTTAGCTAGTTTTATGTATCCATGTTTGTCTTTAACTGTGTTAGTAAATTAAAACTAAGTTGGAGTTAAAATTACTTGAATTCTTTTTATCTAATATTCGAACATTACTAAAGCATAAAAAATAACCTTTTCTAATATATTTTTCTTGTGCAAATCAATTAATTTCCCTTTGTATAAAATATATTTCACATTTCCCCTTTGAAATGTTTTATTCTTCTGGAGCTTGTTTATTTATTTGATAAATACTGGAATTATGAATCTTATAAGGTGCACGGAATGATTTCGTCCCCTCGCCCCCAATTGCTTTCTTTGGTACACATAGGAGATTAGCAATTTTTCTCTATTTTTCAACTTTTTGTCATTATATAGTTTTCTTCCCCTTTTCTTCAATTCACGCAGTTTTGTCTAAATCTTGGTATTATGTTTGCATACCTCCTCCCAAAAATTAGCTTGTATTTGCACATCTTGGCCAAATATGGTCTTTTCAAAAGTAAAACAAATAATAAATCATCTTCTAAGTTTTTGAATAAAACTAAAAATATATTTTTTCCATTGGTGTGAAAAAAGAAGAGTACTTTTTAAAAAGTGTTCCAGATTTGATGGACTAACTCCAAGCAAATATATTCTTGCTTGGTTTTCAGTCTTTCAAACGCAGAAAATGTCCATGCAGTTAACAGAGAAATTATTTTGGAGTAAATAGTAATTTATTCTGGAATCATTTAGTAATTACAACAGGTAAGAAATAACACACACATATAAATCTACTATAGCACGGGTTTAAAAACCACCCAAACGTTGAACATAGACATTCAAATCCTTAGTCACGATTTCGCATAACGTAAATGCAACGCAAAGTCGCCAAGTTACCATTAAATATCTGACTTCCATTGTACTTCCCTACACCAACCTTATAAAGTCAGGAAAGAACCTTCTAGGAGCTTTTAAAGTTTTCTTGTCAGAAAATCACCCAATTTCACTCTAGAGTTTTCCACATGCATTTTTTTTTGTAGTTCAATTCGGTCGCCAAGTCATTCTTATTCCCGTAGTGTAATTTCTCTCTTGGCCTACAAACGATCTTTCCAACTCCACAATACTCTTTTGGCAAAGAAGCCAACAAGTCTGAAATTTCCCCCGGTACAATATATTTCATAACCATGTACATTTATAGTAATAATGGAACCTATTTTTTTAAAAAAAAGTATTAGCTTACACTGTCTAAAAACAAATTCTGAAATTATAAGATCAATCGCATGTGTTTGAAAGACTTCGCTTAATGCCCCAACTTCCATTAACTCAACCTCATACCTATTCGAATAAAATTTGTGAAAAAAATAATTTATGATTAAATACGAGAATAAATAGAAGATGAAATATTTTATAAAATAATTGATTGATTAATTATTAATGTCACACTTCGAGATAACACGAGAATTATTGGCGGCGGACTTTTAAATTTTAAACCACAGTTATATGTGACGATCTCTTTTTTATGCTATCGGTTTCTCCAAATTTCTACACTACACCAACGTGATTATATGTTTTTTTAGTTTTTTTATAGAAATAAACTACTAGTTTCTTGTAAAATGTTAATGTCAGACATAAGTCTCAATCTGTATTAAATCGTGTTAATAATATGACTCATGTAATGGATTATGAACTATTTTAACTAAGCTACTTTTTTTCATAATTTATCAGGATTAATGTGAATAGATTGAAAAATTTCACATTATAATCCATATTTGAAACAAAAAATAAATTGCAAGTCACAACAGTAATTATTAAAAATTCCAGCTTTATAATTTATCCGCTGTCCTCCTATGATTAATTTTTTTCCTTGTTTGTAAAAAAAGAAACTTTTTCAAAAGATTTTGCTCATAAAATATTCGTTCATTGTCCGATCGATAGAATTTATAAAAGATTCGATAATAGATAACAAGAAATATCACAAATTTATTTACATTTTTGTTGTTATTGTTTATAAAATAATATGTTACCTTAGCTTTAACAAAATTTCATCACAGGAAAAAAAACATCTGTCCTTCTTTTAAATCATAATATAAATTAGAAGGATTTAGTCATGTTGACATAATATATAATTTGCACCTTATAAATCCGATAACCTATTATAAGGAAAGCATGCATTTTTAAAAAAAAAAAAAAAGAAACAGATTAAGATGCTTTTTTTATGAATTAAAACAATTACTGCTGAGCTCTACATTTACACTTCCGTTTTCAAGAGTTTGTTAGCTGTGGTTGATAGCACATTGAAAACTTTTAACAGACTTTTGGAGATATATAGCTTGTAATAGGAATATTTTCATATATTTAACTTCCAAATATTATGTTTAACAATTTTTAATTGAGATAAAATTAAATTACGAATGTTGATTCATGTATTACATGATAAAAAGCAAAACGCGTGAGAGAGATTATTCCAGATAAATATTTGCTAAAATAGAATAAGCAAAAACGGCTGGGTACCAGTAGAAAGCATACTACACCCAAAAGGCATTTAACTTATTTTGGATTAAATTTCACATTTATTTGATTGGAAAAGCTGATCAGGTTCAGATTGTGTATCAATATTATAGATTATTTTTTCGAGAATAATAATAATTTTTTTTTTCTTTGAGAAACTTGTACTGGTCTAATTTTCTAAATAAAGCCACTGCGAGTGCAAAACACAACTCTTACTCACTTTTCACTTCAGAAATCAAAATTAAAGATACAATCTATTATAATTTGCGAAAAAATAGCACAAACTGTTACTATATAATGATACATCTATACTTGACGTTTAAAAAATATTTTGCAAAATCAGATTTTATTCCGAAATTTTTTAAATTTTTGATCTCAAAAAGGACTACGACTGCGATTTTTATTAAAATTTTTTTTTTAGTATTATTTGTATCAAAAAGCACGATTTGGCACTGAGATGAAAATGGGCAGTTTTTTAAGTGTTTTAGAAATTTTTTTTATCTTTTAGAAATTAATCAATGTCTACTACACTGTTCGAATTAATTGAGACAAATGGAAAAAAAGTGATTTTTTCTAAAACTTTAGCTTTTTTTTTTATCATTACATACCTGAAATAGACTGAAAAATCTGTATGTTAGTACGAAGTATGCCTTCCCTTAGCAGAAATGACCCTTTCAACCCGTCTTGACTTTGACTCCACTAGAGTAGCACTCATGTTCTTGATTTCATTATCTTGGAAACACTGTATGTAGTATAGCCCTTTTTATCATTTGCTCTGTTGTCGTGCGATTCATCTTAGCGAAACGATTCTTGAGAATATGGCATCAGTTTTGAATAGGATAAGTGTCTGGGGAATTTTCAAGCCAATCGAGCACTTTTATTTTATTTTCCGCGTAAAAGTATGGACCAATTTCAAATGGTGACAAGGGGCCAAGTAGTGTTGAAATGTTCCATCAAATGTTTCTATGAATGGAACAATTCTACTACATGATGTTTCTACATATTTGACAGAATTTATCATGTATTTAAGAGGAACTAAACTTCCAGAGCCATTTGTTGTGAACCCCTCCCCCCCCCCATCTCTCCCATTACAATCTGTTGGATATGATCAGGTAACAAAGTTGCAACTTCACTTCGTCTAACTAAACTTTATTTGTATCCCTGCACAAATAAATGTTTCATAGCTCAAAATTACCTTCTTCTAGTCGTTAACAGTTCATGATCGGTATTTTTTGGCCCATGCTAAACGTTTTTTCATCATTTTCTGAGTTAGAAATAGTGTTTTTCCTCCGTCTTGTTGCCTTATGGCTACCTTCCAGAAGCCTTTTCCGTGCAGTTGAGGTACTCACTTCAACACCATTATCCAATAAATCCCTTCAAAGGTCTATGCTTGTCTTTCTTGGATTTATTTTGCTACTTCTTAGTAAAATTTTACCAATTCTTGGAGTAGTTTTTCACTTGAGTCTGCATTTTTCTTTTCTTTTTTGGAGACCATGATCCAGAGTTTCGAAATGTTCTTGAAAGACTTCATTCGATCACACCAACCACCCAGTTATATCTCTCACATTCAAAGAAGTGCGTTCATTGCGATTTATTTTAGAATGGTTCCTCGGAGTAATATCCATCTTTGAACACGTAAAAGTAACACGTCTTATACAAAACGCAAAATTAAAATTACCAGCTGCACCACTGAAAGGCTCACAACTGAGCTCCTGATACATTAAAATGAATAAATTATAGTCAAAGTCAATCTGTCACTACCTAAAGGCAGATAGAACGGGTTGGAAGTGGTTCATGACATCACTTGTAATCACATACCACTCAAACAAGAAAAACATGTTTGTCCCAACTAATACAAACAGTATAGTATTATAACAATGATATAATTAATCAATCGACTTCTTTAATAGCAGTTTAATTAATTAATTTTACCGGAATACCGACAGTGTTTTTGAAAAAATAATTTTATTTGTGGTTTTTAATAATTTTAGTAGCATATTCAAGATCACACATTTCAAACAATACGATTGAAAATAGCCATTTTAAAGTGTTTTTAATATTTAAAACAACTTTTTCTCACCTTTGTTACCATTTTACTAAAATATTTGATACTTAACTTTTTCTTTCTTTTCCCTTTGAAACTACATAGCCGAAATATTAACTAAAAATAATATTTCTATAACATAACCGAATATCTTTGAGAAATATTGATTTGATTCGTTGTATTTTTTCTAAGGCAACCAGAGAGCTATTGACTACGGACCTTCAAGCTTTAAACCTTGGCCAAGTGACGAGGACGATGCTCCACTCTCCAAACTTTGAGATCACCTCAATGTGAGAACTTTGAGCCACGACAGATTTAACGTGCAAAAGCTCCTAAAAAAAGGCTATTCTTCAGAGGCATCAGGCTGGAGCTCACGATTCGCCGGCTATGGGTTCGTGACCATGGCTTCCCGTCTACCCCGGACACTATAAAGAATATTAAAACTTTTCCTACAAATATTTAATTTTCTCTACATATTAAATTTAATACTTATTTTTGATTTCTTCACCTTGTAAATCTGGGAATAGGTCAGCATTTATAAAAGAACTCAGAAGATGGGAGATGTCCTTGAATCACATTAAGTTATTATTCTGCTCACAATCATAGAATTTTTTTTCTGAAAAAGTGTTTGTCCTAATTTTTGTTTTATTTTTAGAAAGGTGGCTTCTGATGTCAGCCTGAGTTTCCTTATCTGTACTTTTGAGTGTAATTGATGATGGAACATCTTATGTGTTGGAAATTACCTCTTATCATGGTACAGTTAAGGCATTGATTGCGGAAGAATCAATTTGCTTGTTTGATGTTTTCGAACAACAATAAACCCTGTGCATCCGAAAGCTATCTTACGTCCTCTTTTCACAAAATGCTTTGAAGTTCTTTCCACTTATTTCCAGTTCATTGAGTACGTCGAAAATAGATGTTTTTCGCTCTATGCGAAACCCATTATTGGAAATTCATGCTTATATCCTGTTACACATTGAATTTCATCGATAACATATGCTCTGGAACTCATAATGCAAGATTTAGTGTTGATTGTTTAATTGTTAATTAATCTATATGAATCTTTCTGGAGCTATACGATGGTTAGAGTGGGGCCGCAAATATTGATAGGTTATACATAAATTTCAAAGACAAACTGGCTAATTTAAATTTTTTAAAAGTTAAAGCATTGTTTTCTATTTTTTGGATAGATGGTAAGCAAAATGAAAATTTTTATATCTGATTCAATAAAATAAGTTCTATAAGGAAGTGATGAAAATATTTTTAAGATAATTTTTGTTCATAATTTACTTAAAACAAATTAATAAATAAAATCATACATGTTAAAGTTTAAATAAATATTTTTTTTAATATTTCTGTTTAAACTAGTTTTTTTTTTTGGTATTAAGAAATTGCTTCATCATGATTAAAATATCAAAGTGATCCGAGTCAAATAAGTTTGATTCTGTTATATGAATTATAAAAGAGTTCATTCAATTTAATTTATATGTATATATATATATATAGCGGGGAAAGCAAGCATGGAAATGATACTGAATACTAGAAATATTTATGTAAAGATGTTTAAAGGCCCATTTTTTTGCAATCTGGCAGATACATTGAATTTTATTTTGGTGGCGGACCTCACAATTTTGAACGGAGGTCAAGTGACGAGAATAATATCTAAATTGGCATTACATTGTCCATATTTCCTCACCACGTCATCGTAAGGACTTTGAGCCTTGACAGATTTAATTTGTATCAGGCGCTCTATACGTTGAGTCTTCAGTTGCTTTAGGTGACAAGCCCTTTATTCGACAAAGTTGGCCACGAATTCGTGACCATGACCATTCAGCTCCCGCTGCCCCCAAGGAGATTGATTGATTGATTTCGTATTTTGAAATTGGGTAGGACCATTGGTGACAGACGTAGTATGGAGTCACAGTAAAGTGGCGAAGACAATGCTTAGTTGGCATCTCATTCTTCAAACTTCGGTACCACTCCAACTGTGATTTGCTTCATCTTCTCTACACGATTGGTCTTTAGTGGTATCAAGACAATAACCCATGAATGGACAGAAATAACACCGTCCACGAGTTCTCAACCATAACTTCTTGAATATAACGGCTATTCGGGAGACATTAATTCAAATCATGTTTGAAAAAAAAATGAAAAATCATCACATTGAAATCGAATTGCGAGAGGGAAAATATTATACTTTGGACTCAGCATAACACATTAAGATTACTTAACCAAAAACTTCAGAGTATTTATTTCCATTGACCATATTTGTTGAGAAAAGGAGATGAAAAACAGTTCGTATAAACTTATGCTCTAAGAACCTTAGATATTTTCCCCCTCAAACTTACGTTTTCCTTATAAAGTTCATAATTCCTTCATCGGTATTTGGTTGTACATTTTTACATTGATAGAACTCCAACAACATCTTCTAGAAGCCTCAAGCAAGAAAAGCAAGGAAACAAAAATCTTTTCACCAGGATGAATATTTTTTGATTGTATAAACAGTTTCACACTTGCTAATTAAATAACACACAAAAACAAATTTTACTCACCAGCAAACTGACACTTTAACTTGATCTGACCCAGATAAGATGCTCATCCATTATGCCTTTCATTAAGTAGAGTTTTTTTAAATCTGATAAATCTCCGTTTTAGTTTTCATAAGATTGGAACGTCCCTTTTGAGAGGGAAGAGGGGTTTTGTTCGTATTCGCTTAATGTGTTTCGCCGAGGGGGGTGCACTTTTTAACTTTCATCCGCGTACAAATCCGCTTTTGGAGCATCACCTTCTATTAATGTTTTCATTCGCTCAGTGTCAAAATTTCTCAAGGGCCTAACCCAGAGAGAATGTGGGTCGAGATGAGTTATTTACTATCATTTTAGTGAATGTCGTGAAGATAAAAATTTTCCACGTCAAGAAAATAATCCTACCGCTTCTTTTCCTTTTAAACTGTATGAAAATCTGAGTTTTTGGACAGAGTTTTATAAAAAAAAAAATCTTAAAACCAAAACAATAATCAAAATTAAAGACATCAGTTTAAAATTTTTTTTAAAGAAGTGGAGCATAATAGGGGAGGATAAGGTAGATTCAAGATTGTTCGAATATACTAGTGGTTAACAATATCTCATATTACAATGGGTCGTCTGGAAAGTTCATACCAATTTTCGGGAATTGGCATATGCTTAGATTTGAAAATGTAAGAATGTGTTTGAAAACAAATAATATGCGTACAAATTCTAAAAGACAGAACTTCAGGTACATTTTTTGGTGAAAATTTAGTTATTATACGTTGTTGTCAGTTTTATACGTCTTGAATACAGAAGCAAAAACAGAGAACTTTAGGCACTGAATGCTTTTTTTACTTGAAAGACAAGCAAGATATTATGCTCTATTTGTGGGGAAGGTTAACTTTGGTGGAAATAACTGTGGGGAAGTAGTTTTCTAGGTTTGAATGTGGTGATTTCGGTCCTGAAGATCAAGAACGCCGTAGTCCCTGCCACCACAGACGAAGAACAAATTAAAACACTGAATGATAATAATGTTATAAATATCAAAATTCACTATCCATGACCATTTTGCGAAACTTGGCTTCATAAACCATTTTAACGTACGGGTTTCTATGACTTAACTGAGGGACATCGGATGAATCGCATTTCCATTTGCTACTCGCTCTATGAATATAATGTGGAGGCATCATTTGTAAAGCAAACAGTGACTTGGGAAGAAAAGTGGATAATTGATAGTAACGTTAGGTGAAAAAAGTCTAGGGCAGCGAAGCGATAATCAACCTGTGGCCAGCGAACAGGTGGCATGTGGCCCACAGAGCCTTTTTAAGTGGCCCGGTCATGACCCATTGCTCTGAGATTTTTTTTAGACCATGTATTAAATATTTGGTGGGAAATTATTTGACAAGTAATCAAAAAAAATTTTTTGCTTTCCTGCTGTCGATGTCTTACGGATGCGAATTGATATTCTTTTTAGCTCGTTTTTCACGTAGTGGAACAAAGCGCTATTAGGACGCAAATTTCGCCTTCGTTCAATATTTTGTCGTACCTTTTTCTCAGCCAATAAGCAACCAATTGACCTCGGGTTTTCGGCATTTGGTCGTATTTGTGCCCTAGATGAGCCGAACCATATTTAAATTTTCCCACAAATTTTCCTGAATTTCGCTAGTTTATAACAAAATTTTCTCAAATTTTACCTAGTAAATTTATTGTTTGCAAAAAGTTTTTTAAAAAAAATCTACCTGCATTTTGGAGGAAAAACGCGCTAAAATTACTTGGCCATGCCAATGATTGATATCTTGTTTTATTTGTAACGGTTACGGTTAGCGATACCAGACAACAGTGGAGTAGCGACCATTTTATGGGTGGAACTAATTTTGAACAATCTTTCAAATTTTGCAAGTGAAAAATATTCGAACGATTTGGATGTTAACTGTTTTGTAATGAAAAACAAACATGGATCAGTACTTGTTAGATTTGTCACACACACAAAAGTGCTATACTTAAAAAATACCAATAAACAGGAATCATTCAATGACACTTTTCCTTTTTCAAGATGTGATAAATAGGCTCTATTCAATATTCTGTGCAACAGCAACAAAATGTTTTATCAGTGGTAATGTCACAGTAGTAACAAAGACATCCTAAGAAGTTTGTTATATTATCGGTAATCAAATGAAACCATTTACTGATGCAAAAATTGCGAAGGAGTGTTTTTTAAATTCTTTTAATTTAGTTTTAGGGACAAAAATAAAAAATATAAAAAAATAATAATCAAAAAAGGAAAACAGGAGTTATAATATTTCGATCAATTTTCCATATTTTAAATTTCCAGTGTTATCTTGGTCATAAAGCATTTCTCCCCCCCCCCTTTAACTTCATGATGCGGCCCTCGAGACATAGCTAACATATGTATGCGGCCCGTGTGAAATAGCTGACATGTGTATGCTCAGCAGAAAAAAAAGTTGAGTACCCCTGGTATAGGGGAAAGAGGGATGACCCATTTTTAGTCTCTTCAAAAGTCGGTGTTTTTCCGAACAACGTCATATTCTGTGTTTGATGAGATTAATAAGAAATCTAGCATTATGAGCTTTTACCAAAAAACGAGATGATAAATTCAGAGTATTGTACCCAACTAGACGAATTAAAGACATTAATTGTGAACAAAAAATGCCCTGAACTAATGAATAGGAAGGGCGTCGTGTTTCAACAGGATAATGCACAGCCATTTCCCGTTGTATCAATCTTTACAGGCTAATCAAATACTTATAATGCAACACGAGAGAAAATGTCATCGTAATTCTAAAACACGGTCAAGTGACAAGGACGACATCTGAACTAAAATCGTCCCATCAAACTTCTGTACAAGCAGGAGGATTTGGGGCCTTTTAACAGATTTAGCAGGCATCACTCGATCGGGCTACACGGAATTTTACGGAATTAGGCTAGAAACTACAAGTAGGAGTTGATTTGAATACTATTTAGCAGGAAACTGATTATTTTATTTACTTAGGCTACAGCAGGCCTATATATAAGCAACCTTTGTTAATTACTAAGCATCTCACTTGTTGCAGTACGACAACACTAATCTTTTTGAAAAAAAAATGTCTTCGGATATCCTTTCAAAAAATGCTACAATGTAAATTTCTGAAGGATATTATGTATTTGTGATCACTGACCTCGATAATTCCAATGCAGGAGGGTGTGTAGTTTTAACTTGTATCAAAAAAGGTCTTATTTTTTATTTTCAATTCGCATGTAGAAAATTGATTAAAGTATTCTAATAAAAAAATTCCGATAAATTATTTTATTTTATCTGTAGGATTATTGAGTGACACACCCATGACAAGCCGTGCTAAATATTGTTCTGTTGAATTTCCGGTTTGTTGAATTTGGAAACATTTTCTGAAGATTCCACCGATGATGCGAGAGTTTTTAAAATTTCTTGATTTCAAATTAAAGTAAATACTTCTAAGATATTATTTAATAATACTTGACTTTTCATTCGTATATGTATTTTTTGTTTGTTTAAGTAGATGTCGTGAGCCATCTCTAAAAGTTGAAAAAATGTAGTCAACCTTGATTCTTCCTTCACATTTTTTTCGTAAGAAAAAGAAAAATTCTTTTATATAATCCGTTTACAATAAATTATTTAAAAATGCGTGATTTTCCAAAACTGGAAAATTATTCCGCAAAATCTTTTAAACCTGTTTCTAAAACTCAGCAATAAAAACGTTTTAAAGAGTGCTAACTTTTCCAAATAAGGGAAGGGGAATTGCCTTTAAATGGTGATACTAATTATCGAACTGTGATATTCATACCACAGTTTGCAATAAAAATTAATATTTTCATATTTTCTCACTAAATTTAGAAATAAAAATTAGAGAGATTTCCACTGAATGATATAATGTTAAGTTCCTGAATCACTCATTAATTGTGATTTATAGAATTTAAAATCTATATATAAATAGAACTTAAGTGATTCTCACTCATCACGAGATCTATGGAATTAATAGACATACAGACTTGAAATTTGACAGGCATTCTTCTCTTATTGAATAGAGATCCGCTAAGAACGATTATTGACTCCCAAGAGGTGTTACAGAGTCGTTATAGGTAAAAATTCCCTTTTTTGAAATTATAGCCCTACAGACTGGAAATCTGGTAAGTATGTACTTGTTGTTTTGTAGAGATTGGCTTAGAATGGGTTTTGTAAAAATTGATTTCAAAGGGGAGTTGCTCAGGGACGTTTCAGACTAAAATTTCCAGTTTTTGAATTGTTAGACAAACAGACTAGATGTTCGGCAAGTATGTTTCTTTTATTTACTAGAGATCCACTACTAACATATTTTGCAGAAATCGACTCCAAGGGTCGGTGAATACGCAGGCGTAAAAGATAAATATACTTCAGTTTTAGGATTTCAAGTCCTGTCCTTTTCAAATCAAGAGGCGAGTGCTATAACAATATTTTTCAATACAATCGAAAGTTTTATGCTAGAAGTTTGATATATATATCGATAACTTAAAAAAAATGTCATGGAGTATCCAGCACAGCATTATGAAATACCCAACGAAGAAGGTAACGGCAAGTACGTGTATAGTTGGAAAAACATTTAATGCATTCAGTTACCGCTTTGATTGATTAGTTGTTTATTAATATCGCACTTTCAAGCTACGTGAGAGCTATTGGTGACGAATTTCATAATTCTGAATCTCAATCAAATATTGAGGACGACACCTGGAGCTGCATACCACTCTCCAAACTTGCTCACCATGCCAACGAGAAGACTTTTCATTTCGAAAGATTTGATAATCATCAGTCAACTATACCAAGGATCTTTAGTTGCACTGGGACTCGAAGGGACTATTCAACAATATCTGATTGAAGCGATTATCACCACTTGGCTACATACAACTATATCATAACATCTAGGGAGGCGAGCTCTGGTGTCGTTTTCTTCACTTGCTCGTGATCTAAAATTACAAGGCTCGTCTACAACAACCCTTGAGTTGCTTCAGAATTCGATGTTTATAAACACTCCCCCCCCCCATAAATATCACGAACTATCATATGACGAAGTAAATTTTTAACATAGAGTATAATTTTATACTCATGTCCAAAATTAAGGTCACAAATATGTTTTTCGACATAAATTAAAAATGTATCCAGTAAAACTGATAGAATTTGTATTTTATATATTTTGAAGAACGGGTAACACAATATCCAACTTCAATTTGGGAAAAGATGTTGTTTAGCGTTAGTTTTTGCAGAACTACTGGATTGAGACTGTTCAAGCATATACGAATTTTGCCTCCAGTGTTGCGAATATTGCATTAAAACAAACAAGTTAGTTAACTTTCAGTGAAAATGACTTATCATAATCGTTTAGACGATTCCGTGAGCTCAAGAGCGCTAGGTATGTATGAAGCCGGCCTGTCTCAAACGGAGGCGGCTCGATGGTTACAAGTAGCATGAAAGTCGTCTCCCGATTATGGAATCAATTCCATACAAGTGGTACTGTCATCAGGATGGTCGCCACAAAGCACTGACAGCACAGGATCGCTACTTGGCATTAAGTGCACGACATCATAGATGGGAAATAATGCGTCAGCTTGCTCGTGACCTTGCTGCTGTGTCTAGAAGAAGAATTTACAAAAAAACTGTCAACAGCCGTCTTGCAGAGATCGGCCTTTACATTCGGCGTCCAGTCCGGTGCGTCCCTTTGAATGCTTCCAGCAGGAAAGACCGGATATTATACAAAGCCGAAAATATCAATCACGGATACAATAAGAATCGGGGAGTGTTCTTTTCAATGATGAGTCGAAATGTACCAAACAAATTGATTCTTGTCGAGTCATTACCTGAAGAGAAAAGGGAGATAACTTTCATCCCTCATACGTTACAAAAATCGACTGATTTGATGGCAAAGAAATCCTTGTGTGTGGTGGAATAATGTAGGGCAGTCGTATACCACTAAACGTTTTCGATGAGGGTACTGTCAACTCAGAGTGCTATAGGAATAAGATCCTGGAAGCATGTGTGTGGTTTTTGTGGGTGCTGAGGGTCCGGACTACAAATTTATGGACGAAAATGAGCAGCCACACACAGAACTCACAATGTTGATGAATTTCAAGAAGGAGTGAACATTCACCGTATGGATTGATCTTGGAGGTCTCCGGATCACAATTCTATTGAATATGATTGAGATGATCTAGGAAAAGCCATTCCTCAACTTAGCTCTCCTCCTAGAACCCCCTCCCCAGGAATTAAAAGACCCGCTTTTGGAAAAAGTATTTATTGCCCCAAATACTTATTGCCACCCTCATAACAGCTTGTTGTGAGACTTGGATACCAGTGCACGGTGGTCACATTTCATATTAGAAAGGTTTTTCCCAAATTAAATGCTTTATCTTTGATTTATGATTTCCCACTTTGTGATATAACTTGTAGCCACATTCACAATTAAAATCTTTTCCATGATCTTATGTTACCGTATTATTTCTGGAATTATAATATGTCTCTTTGCCAAATTTTGTGGCATCACAGTAAATAGTTCATCAGTTTTCACAGATTTTATGTTTGTGACCTTAATTCTGGACATAAGTATATATAAGACCTTGCACGTCAAAATATTTTAAACATAAAAGTTTTACATTGTATTATTCTTAAATGAGAAAAAATATAAATTTTTATGTTTAGAAAGCACCTTGAAAGATGCGACCAATTTAATTCACAAAAAGAACAAGATATCCATGATATATTTTTCTTACAATTTAAGAATACTAAAAAAGGAGATTTTGGAACAAGTATAAAGATAGGATAAGTTGTTTTGTGATTGTGCAAATTAGATGTTTTTATATCGGTCAGATCGTTTTCCATACTCCTACTCTTTTGATACTTCATTGTTACATCAACTTGTCTAGAAATGAATCGGAATACTGTATTGTTGTCTCGAACAGAAAACCCGTTTTTCCCATACACTGAAAAATTTGAAAATTTTCTTTTATCTGAATCCGTTTATGAAAAAGTTTCGAGAATGCTGTGACTTACTTATTTTAGTTAAAAAACTAAAATACGAAATAAATAGTATCATTTTCTCTCAAGAACGGGTTTTCTAAAAAATGACTTCAATTTAAATTTAAAAATATGTATGGAAAAGTTGCCTTTGTAATAATAGTTATTTGGTGTTCGTAGCACCTAGGTTACAAAGCCATAAAGTAAAAAGTAAGCTCTGAACAATGAAAAATTTATTTTTACTTATGTATTTAAACAAATTCATGCTATTAACGATTTATATCATTAGTGAACCCTTAGCCAGAAAAAAGTCATGTTTTTATACAACCCTGAAGTCATGTTTAAATTATATGGTAGAATATATGGTAGGATCCTGTTTTATCCCACAGTTTTATTTATCGCCAACTTGGCGAATTATCATCCTCATATTGGATAGAAATCTATTATAAGAAAATGAGTTGCTGGTGCAGTGTGGCACAATTCTTTGTCAGTTTATGGGATACTTAAGTATTAACGTCACTGTAGCCAAATTTGAGCCTCACTGATTGTTTTTATTTTCAGTATGTGAGAGTAAGAATCCCCCCCCCCTTTTGCTGGCATGATTCGCTGGGCACTAATTTGACTGGGATGCGGTTAATATATAAGTACTTATTATGATCCAATTTCTATTGTATACCGACTATAATTTTATGTAGTTGTTGAGAAAATAACTCTCATTACCTAATAATGTTAAACATTGCCTAATCTGAAAAGTTTTCAGATAAGTTTACCATAATGATCTTGTCTGAAAAATTTCTCCGATACTTTTTTATACGTAAAATTCTAGTTTAAATCACTTCTTTGACTATCGAGAAAAAAAAATGATGTCATGTTACACCGTCTTTCTGTTCTAGATTTCTATTCAATAGAACGATAATTATTCACCAAATTCGTGGTAAATAAAAAGGGTACTTTAAAATGGATTCACCTATGCGATTTATTATATATATATATATATATACTTACATATATATTTCTATATATTGATCATGTTTATTCATCTCTCTCTTGTAGAGAAATTTTGATTATATATGTATAGATATATATAAACTAGTTTCTTCAATTTTTTTTACAACTTACAGATCAAATAAAAAAGCCAAGGCAAGAAAAATAGAGAAAGAAATGGTTAGCCTACTTCAGAAAAAACAAAATACTTAAGAGGGCAAGGGTTTTACTCATAATAGAAAAAACATTAGGTTCTTACATATTATTGCAACAATGCCAACGTTCAAGATAACTTGCCAAGTTGGCAACCCCGATTTTGCATGTGTTGAACGTGCTGAATTGAATACCATGTGTTTCGTTTCATATAATGTCGCCAATACTGTTGCGATAATACGTAAATATCAAACGCTCTTGGTTATTTTAACATTTTGAATTTCTTTTTTAATAAAAACAAAGTATTAAATTTCAAGAATGATTTCCTTTTTCATAGAATTTGATCTAAAAATGTTTCAAATCGAGCGTTTCTAAATAGATCATTCTTTTCTCCATGCTATCTAAAATGGTTTAAAATATTTTCCATTAAAGTTTCGTGAAAGAAGGATTAAAGTTTTACCACTTAGCATAATCTTTCACCTTTTTTTTGTAGTGCATAAAAGCGTTTTTTTGTCAGCTTAACTTTCTTCTACAGAATTCTTATTTGATTATAAAAACATAATGATGAAAAACTTAGAAAGTTTTTCTTTGTTCTACTAATAAAATTTCTAAGCCATTTAAATCTTAAATTTTTCCCCTCAAAATATGTTGATCGGTGATTACAGAAGGGTGTTTTAACGATTTTGTTGGTCAGGGTCAACGTCTGGGAAAAGTAAAGTATTTTTCGAACCGACAAAAAAAAAAAAAAGTAAAACTTGTTGAATGTCACTTTTATTCTGTGGAAAACCAACACCGGTTTAATGTGTTTCAGTTTTGAAGGTGACATGTCTGTGGTCTGAATCGACCTTTTTTATTCTAAATGTATAATCGAATGTGCTTTCTTCACAGGAAATGATACAAATATTTTTCGAATAAAGTTTTAGCGAGAAAAAGTAGAAAAATCTCTTTCGAGAAATTAAAATTCGAACAGTTTTTAAAATAACTTTAAGCATAAGTAAGTATTTTAAAACAGAAAATATCTGCCTATTGTGTGCGGCATTGCAGAAATTTATTTTAATATTCTAATTCTTGTGTGCATCATTTGTTCTGCTTTACGCCTGAGATATACAACAAGATAGAAGTATTTCGAAACACGAATTATACAATCTTAAAAATACTGAATCTGAAAGGAAACGAATAAAACATATTGATTTAATTATAGAATTAGCATTCTAATTGTAGAATACATATTTGTTAACTAGTTTTATTGACGCAAGAGCCAAGCGTGGTCAAATTACGCCAAATAGTTGTAAATATATTAATATGAAAGCGTATAAAGCAACTAATTGTAACAAATGGCATCTTTAATTTAAAATTAAGGCAAAAGAAGAAAGACAACTGCTATTATTGGTTGCAGTTCAAAGTCACTGGGATTCGCAAGCGTGGGAGACCAAGGCTGAGATGGACAGACTCAGTGGAATCTGACTTCGGGATTGTAAACGAGAAAACCTGGAGAACGAATGTAAACTAGAGGTCATTATGGCAAGGAAGGCACTGGCCCTGTTCATAGGAAGGCACTGGCCCACGAGAGGCTGTCTTGCCAAATATGATGATGATGAATTTGTGACGGGTGCTTACGCGTTTCACTAACCTTCTCTCAAATTCTTTTAAATTGTATTTATTTTAACCAATCCCCGCTGAGAGCTAAAAGTGTGACTTATGCAAATAAGATAGTTTCGGGTTTATCGAGTTCGAAAGAGATATAAAAGGGATAAATGAAATGAAGAGATGAGGATGACTACGTGTTTTGATAGAGGAGTTAACTACGAAATTGATTCAGAAGGTGATTCTAGGAGATTAGTTTAACTAAGTGAAGTTTGTTAGCTGAAGGAAGATTATTGAAAAAGATTCATTAATTCGGTTCGGACGTAACTGAAGATATCAAGGATTGAAACCGCTCTATAGATTCTTCAAATAGTCAAGAATCTTGTTTTAAAGAGATATCAGGTCTGTGATTTTTATAGATTAGATTTAAAAGCGTAGTTTGATTGTATGCGTTATTCCCCGTGGTTTCAGTTAGCGTTCCGTCGTTCATAATTGAATTCTGAGCTCACTCCACTGTAATTTGTTGTTCTTAAAGTTTGATTAATATTTGTGTATTTCTATCATAAGGATTAATAAATAATAGTGATTTATTATTTACGTAGTTATTAATTATGAATCCAACATACCCAAATTTAGATAATGTGCAAAGGGGAGTTAATAATCATAGGGGTAGTGAGAGACTACGACACTGGCGCCCAAACGAAATACCGGAATTAAGAGCAGGTGCAGGATTTAGAGTTTTGCCGGAGTTATTTCTTTCGGGTAAAGAAAATGTGTCTGAGTTTATCTCGAATATTGACGACAACATAGCCTACTATGAAATACCGGCGAATCTATCATTTGCGTATTTAAAAGGTCATTTAATTGGGAGAGCGTTAGACTGGTTTGAGGTAATTGGGTTCGAGTGTGTAAATGAAGAAGCGACTGCATTTGCAACACTTAAAAAGAAATTATCAGATAGTTTTCCGGTAATACGGAATAAATCAGAGCTAGAAGCTCAGTTTTTTTCATCAAAACAACGGAGAGGTCAAGCCCCGTCAGACATTATTTTTCAGCTGTTAAAAATTCATAAAACTTTGAATTTGAATTATGATGAGTTAAAATTGATTGATCACATAGTAATGCGACTAGAACCCCAAATAATGGATTATTTAGAAGTTCGAAACCCCACAACGAAAGCTCAATTGATAGAGTTGGTAGACCGGTATGAGGAACGTCATAGCTGCAGGGAAAACCAGGGTTCGAGTAATAATTTTGCTAGACGAAGTTGGGATGTGAGTAGGAATCCTGATGAAAGAAGGAATAATAGAAATTGGAGAGATACTGGGGTCGGAAATAGTCAAAAGGATCAAAGAGGACTAGGCAGGGGTGCGAATAATTTTTCTCGTCGTAATTATCAAAATCAAGGATTCGAGGGTGGAAATCGCTACAATCAGCCAAATCAGAGAACAGACCGGTATCAGAACCGTAGGATGGTGGTTAGGAAAGGTCCTAATGATGATTCGGCAAAGCAGAATTGGAGGCGTGTTGATTGCAACAGCGAAAGGCAAAGAAATGCCAATTTAAACTTCTAAGCGATCGTGTTGCGGGAGGTAAACGATCGCTAGTTAAGTCAAATCCTCCTATTAGAATTAAAATTAATTCATTGCGATTATCATCAGTTGAACTTCCGTATGTACCGATTCTTTTGCATGATACATTTCTAAAAGCGCTCTGGGATACAGGTGCGGAAAAGTCATTTATTTCAGAAAAAACGTACCCGGTCATATTTTTCTTTCTGTCCTATTAAAAATCGTTAGCTGAAGTAGTTACAGCTCAAGGGTCACAATGCAGAAATTTAGGCACAGTTGAGTTGAGAATTAAAATAAGAGAATTTTCGAAGTTATGGAAATTTCATGTGATTGCTGAGATGCAATATCCATGCATCCTAGGTATTGATTTTATGTCGCATGCAAAGATTAGTTTGGATTTCCTGTCAAAATCGTTAATCATTCCGGATTCGTAAACGGAAAAAGTGGCAATTTCGGACGAACCGGTTCAAATAGATTTATCTAACACTAAGTTAAATTCAAAACGAAAACAGGAATTGCAGATTTTGTTTAAGGAATTTCATGGATTGTTTTCGCTTAAGCCTGGTCTGACACATGTATTTTGTCATGAAATTGACACGGGTGATAGTCCTCCTGTTTTTTCGAGACCTTATCGCTATGACAGGGTCAAACAGGGTATAATCGACTACCATGTTCAGAAAATGTTGGGTGATGGAACAATAGTTCCAACAACATCGCCCTACGCGTCTCCAGTTGTTTTATGTCGGAAGAAAAACGGGTTGCCGTTAGATGACCCAGAAGCTTATAGGTTTGCAATAGATTATAGGAAGTTAAATGCGATCAGGAGATATCCGCGATATCCGCTACCAATAATTGATGATTTGATCACTAATATTCCGCACACCGAAATTATGACATCACTTAATTTACGCAGCGGATACTTTCAGATGGCAGTAGACCCCAAAGATGTGCATAAGACGGCGTTTGTTACAAAAAATGGTACTTTTGCATTTACTCGCATGCCATTTGGCCTTTCGGGGGCAGCTCCAAATTTTCAAAGGGCCATAGAGATGATCCTCAGGCCAGTCCTCGGGCGTTTTGCCCACTGTTATATGGATGACGTTATTATTTCGTCTCCATCTTTTGAAAGCCATGTAGAACACTTACGGGAAGTATTCAGATTATTGCAGGAGGCTGGTTTGACGTTGAATCGTGAGAAATGTCATTTCGCGAGGGAACAATTACGTTATTTGGGTTTAGTTATTAATAAAGAAGGAGTTAAAACAGATGAGGAGAAGGTAAAAGCAATTATTGAAATGAAACCTCCGAAAACTGCAAAACAAATAGCAAAATTTTTAGGAATGACGGGTTGGTATCAAAAGTTTATTAAAAACTACGCAGACATGTGTGAACCCTTATATAATTTAAAACGAAAAAACTCTAAGTTCCGTTGGTCGGAATCAACGCAGGAAGCCTTTGATCGTATTAAGAAAGCACTGACAGAAGCTCCAGTGTTACAATTACCAGATTTTTCCCAGCCTTTTGAACTCTATACGGATGCGAGCTCCGTGGGGGTAGGAGCAGTATTGACACAGAATAATAGGCCTATGGCGTTTGCCTCGAGAACTTTAAACCGAGCAGAAAGGAATTATAGTGTGACGGAACGTGAATGTTTAGCTGTCATATGGGCATTAAATAAATATCGCACGTATTTCGGATCCTTGCCGGTTAAAGTGATAACAGACCATGCTGCACTTACCAAATTAACGAATGGAAAAAATTTGTCGTCTAGAATGATAAGGTGGACGCTTAAGTTGGCAAATTTTAATGTAGAATGGGAACATCGCCCAGGTACGCAAAATTTAGTGGCTGATATGTTGTCTAGAAACCCGTTAGAAAGTAATGAAGAACCAAAGGTGTCTTGTGCGGTGATTAGATCGTTAGTATTATCGTCTAGAGAACAGTTGAGAGAGGAACAGAGAAATGACCCGGAACTAGGGCACATCATGAAGTATTTGGAAAATCCGGACGATAGTTCCATTAATGAATCAATCTGCAGAAATTGGTCCAATGACTTTAAAATCGTTGACGGTTTGCTATATTATGCAAAATATACAACCACACTAGGTGAATTAAGGGTATTTATACCTAAAACATTACGTAAAGATGTTATGCGAGAATTTCATGACTCACCGATGGCAGGTCATTTAGGCAAAAAGAAAACCTACTTAAAATTAAAAGATGCGTGTTATTTCCCGTACATGAGGAAATACATTTATAAATATGTAGCAACCTGCGACCAATGCCAAAAAGTCAATTATAAAAACGGATTACCAGCTGGTCAATTAATTCCGATAATAACGAATTTTCCGAATGAAATCGTGTCTTTAGATTTGTTAGGCCATTCCCTGCAACTAGTCCAGAACGCTATAGATTTATTTTAGTAATTACAGATAATTTTTCTAAATGGGTTGAAATAGTTCCCTTAAGGAAAGCTTCGGCTAAAGCAATTGCCAATGCATTTTTTGAGAATTATATTGCGCGTTATGGAGCTCCTGTAAAATTAATTACCGATAACGGCCCCAAATGATATCCGAAGTTTTTGAGCAAGTATGTCGCAGGTTGCACATAAAACACGTTAAAATGTGGTATATCGTCCACAAGCTAATCAAACAGAAAGAGTTAATCGCACTCTTTTAAAAATGATTTCGAGTTTTGTTGCGGATAATCACACTAACTGGGATCAATTTCTGCAAGAGTTCGGTTATGCGATTAGGACAGCAGTACATGAGACAACGGGTAAAACACCGGCGGAATTATTTTTAGGTCGAAATTTAATCACCCCTTTTCAGAATTTAGTTATGGTAACTGATGGATCAGATTTAGTTTGTGGGAACATAGAAAGGTTGTTTGAGGAGGCTAGAGTTCATACAAAGCGCCAGCAAGAGAAGTGGGCCAAATATTATAATAAAAAGAGGCGTGAAAATAATGTGAAAGTTGATGATCTAGTATTAGTTCAAACTCACCCGTTAAGTTCAAAATGTAAAAAAATAGTAGGTAAATTTATGCCAAAGTGTGAGGGCCCATATAAAGTTCTGAGTGTAAAAAATAATAATAATTTAGTAATATTAAAATTTGGTAAAAGAATAACGGTTAATGTGGACCAGGTGAGAATTTACCATCAAAGAGAAGACAGTGTTGCCGAGTCGGAAAGTGACAGTAGTGATCATGGTGCAGTGACATCAGTCAGGTCGGATGATGCGCAGTCGACATTGGTGCAATCGGAGAGTGATGGGGGTTGTCGTAAAGGTTCGAAATCAGGAAATGTAAATGGTAGTAGAGATATAGTTGCGAATAGACGCGATGGAGTGGAGGTGAGAAAAAAACGTGGACGAACGGAATCTGCTGTTTCTTCGGAAGGTGAGGTGTATAATTTCAGGAAGAAAACCGTATTGGACTGAAAGAGAGAAAAGAGGAAGGCCAGCTCTTGGAGGGAAAACGTGCAAAAGAAGAAGAGACCAGAGTCCCAGGTAGCTCGAGAAAAAAGAAAGATTTCCTCGTGAATGCCCTCTCGACACTCCAGAAAGCGGTATAGAAAGGTGGAGGAAAATAGTTCTGAAAGAGCAGTTCCAGGACCATCCCACAGATTCAAGTACAACAGACCTCATCAGGAAAGGAGCTGTCCATACAATCTTTGGAGCCGACGTCGAGTGGACAACAGCCAAGTTCCAGTTCTCACAAAGGAAAACAACGCCTCAGCAGGAGCATATCAACTTCAACGGACTCGATGGAAGAGGAGACCCAGAAGGTTGGAGCGCAGAGTGGACAACCCTAGGACAAGGTCATCCAGCACAGAGGCCATGGTTGGAGACAAAGCCTATGCAGATTGGATCTAAAGACTAGCCAGGTTGTATAATTCTAATTTGTTTATTTTTCCTCTGACAGACAGTTCGGAGTATTTTCCATGTGGGCTAGTCTATTTTTTTTTTGTAAAATTAACGTACAAAAGCGTCACTGAGTTGTGTGCATTTTCATATTGGTTGAAAAGACTTTTGTATTTAATTTTTTTCCAAATTGTGGAAAAACATTTGTTGAATTGCAATTGTTTTGCTACACATTAAAGACGAGGCTTTATATGTGAGATTACTTGTATTGTTTGTTGTAATAAATTCTATGTAAAAATGTATATATTTTTGTGTGTAATTATTAAGATGTATAAGTAGTGTCTGGTTTCTGGGCGCGGCGTAATTAGGAATACTAACAAAAAACATTAACAGCGCAGCGCGATTGATTGGGAATTTTTGAAAATGAAACCAGATAAAGGTTAATTTGTTATGAAACTATATATATAAAATATAATGTATGCCATATTTTATGTCAATAAGGAAGTTGTATAAAAGTTCTGTGCATTTAATGTCATGTTTTAGAAAAAATTGACAAGGTTTCCTTTCGGGGCAGCAGTCCCTGAACATAGTGATGCGATGAAAACTTTGATGTCGTGAGAAGATATTAATGTAAAATTTTATTTATATTAGCACTTAAGTAAAGTGCATGATCAGGTTTTTTCCTTGAAAGGTTTTCCCCTGATCTTCGCCGAATGGGATGCACTGTAGGGATTGTAAATGTGTACAAGAGCAATAGATTAGAGTGGAGTACCCCTTTTGAGTAGTCATTTCTGTGTGTTAGTTTAATTAAAGTTTCTAACTTAGAGAGTTAACTTTCTACAAGTTCAGTATTTTCAGGCATTATAAAGTTCGTGAGTTAACTTTCTACAAGTTCAGTATTTTTAGGCATTCTAGAGTAGTTAAAATTTTGTGCAGGTTCAGTGTTTTTCAGATGTTAGGTAAATTAAGCGAGTTCTTGCAGGTCGTTTAGACCTTCAATAAGTCACGCTTTTTTTCTCGGGGGGGGGGTGACGGGTGCTTACGCGTTTCACTAACCTTCTCTCAAATTCTTTTAAATTGTATTATTTTAACCAATCCCCGCTGAGAGCTAAAAGTGTGACTTATGCAAATAAGATAGTTTCGGGTTTAGCGAGTTCGAAAGAGATATAAAAGGGAGAAATGAATGAAGAGATGAGGACGACTACGTGTTTTGATAGAGAGTTAACTACGAAATTGATTAAGAAGGTGATTCTAGGAGATTAGTTTAACTAAGTGAAGTTTGTTAGCTGAAGGAAGATTATTGAAAAAGATTCATTAATTCGGTTCGGACGTAACTGAAGATATCAAGGATTGAAACCGCTCTATAGATTCTTCAAATAGTCAAGAATCCTGTTTTAAAGAGATATCAGGTCTGTGATTTTTATAGATTAGATTTAAAGCGTAGTTTGATTGTATGCGTTATTCCCCGTGGTTTCAGTTAGCGTTCCGTCGTTCATAATTGAATTCTGAGCTCATCCACTGTAATTTGTTGTTCTTAAAGTTTGATTAATATTTGTGTATTTCTATCATAAGGATTAAATAAATAATAGTGATTTATTATTTACGTAGTTATTAATTATGATCCAACATACCCAAATTTAGATAATGTGCAAAGGGGAGTTAATAATCATAGGGGTAGTGAGAGACTACGATAAATTATGAAATGCAATATTTTCCTGTTTTTGAACAGTAAAATGTTTATTTACGAATGTCTTACAAAGCCAATGATTAATGCACACAAGTGATTATTAGAAAAAGTATTCAACGTAAAAGTGTGTAAAATCTGATTATTTTAGAATTTGCTTCGTATTTTTTGTTTTAAGTTTTGAAATTTAATTTGTGCAATCACCCATTTTTAAGCAAGATTTATAAGAGAAAATGAGATAAACTTTATGAACGCTCTTAAAAACAACTCAGAGAAACGGACAAGAATGCATAAATACTGTTTGATTAGCTAGAATTTAAAAAAAGAATTAAGCACATTATGAGATATGTCTTTAAAAAAATAAATAAGTTTACAGGTTTATGTTTTATGTTATTGCTAGTTTTAATCTGATTTTAATACAATTCTTTTTGATTTATTATTCTTTCTACCATTGAACCATTATACGTTAAAAGAAAGTATTTGTGAAAATAAAGAACACTAAGTAATATATCTCGAAAAATAGAAGTGTAAACATAACATTGTTTTGCCTTGGATTCTTAACACACTAACGCCTTATTTTTAAATGTATTTTTTAACATATAACATTTCTGGAAGTATTAGATACTATTATTAGAAAAAATTGTATAATTATTGTTTGATAATACAGCCTTTAAAATAATACGAGGTACTTTTGGCGACGGACTTCGTCATTTTGAACCATGGTTAAGTGACCAGACCGACACTTAACATCCACCCTACTCTGCTAACTATATACACGCAACGTGAGGACTTCGATGAGAGGACAAACTTCACATTCATAAATCCTCTACAGGTCAGATATTTATACACACTAGGTTTCGAACCCATGACTTGACATTTAAAAAAAATTTTTCTCGATTTCCTTTTTTCCATCCGTAACTACTATGTAATTCTTTTTCCTACTAAAAACGCAGAATTGCATTAAATACCATGAAAATTTGATGTAAACATTTCGTTTCGATAATTTATGATTTTACACAAGAGACAAAAATTATCCACTAGAAGATATTTAAATTTTATCACTAACCGTTTAATTCAGTAACAGTCGTAACTCAAATGATATCGTATGCAGGGAGTCATGGTCTGATGCAGAGCTTCCAATCTTTTATCACCGCGAACTGGTCAACAATTGATAATTTTTATCTCAGCCCGCTGAAGGACGGGGGGGGGGGACGTTGATTTATATTTTAGATTGTTTTGATTTAATAGTTTCAATTTAATTGTATTTAAATCTGATTTCAGAATAAAATACAGTTGCACCAAAAAATCAATATAAAGTGACTTCCATGGAAAGTCGCCCAAACCGAGAGAAATTTCACCAGAGGCGAAATAATTTAATGTTCCTGGGTAGCCCGGTACCATTTGATCCACGGCCCGGGGTTGGAGACCACTGGTCTAATGTTATTTACGGCGGTAAACAAAGTTCAAAACATACGATTTCACATCTCATTATGCATGAGACAAAAAAAGATAACTTTAACCACATAACAAAAAAAAAATGATACAAGCAGTCATCTACGTGCATACCCATTATTTGCTCAATCTTGCAATCGGAAAGTGGGCGACAAACGCGACACATGCATACTAATTATTATCCTCGCTATTCATCTTAGAGGATAAATCTTCAAAGAAAAAAAAACCTTGTCTCATTCCGTACAAACTATACTAACCGAAGCAATGTAGATGGGGTGATATTGCAATTGTAAGGACACGAGAAATTCGAATCATTCAAAGCACATTGCAATACAATTGAAATATTACAATTGCTGCATATCAATTAAGGCGTACGCCAAGGTGAGCAGTCGTACCCAAGGCACCAAGGAAGAACAATTACTTCGATTAATTGGTAAACTTAAAAAACAATCAATACGAAAAAGAATTATAATTATGTATTCGAAAACACAAACATGTATATATAGTAGATATATATTCCTATAGTGTCTGATATTCCCAGGAAAGTCT